>VBVR01000159.1:0-70044 GCA_011638315.1 Tetramorium parvispinum | reverse complement strand
CTTCCAGAGTATTATGGTTATCACAATCATTTTCTATGCATAAGCGGAAATCAACAGTATTATTTTGTTGCGGCAACCTTAATTTTTTTTCCGTACATACATCACATTGTCGATATACATACATGTTGTATTAATAAATAAAAAATTTTTATTCAGCACATCTTATCTTTTAGCTGCAATATCATTATCGTATATTAGATAAATGCTGTCAGAGTCTGGCAGCAGTATTTAATGATGAAACATTAGATGAAAATATGGATTACTATAATAATAACATTCAAATGGCATTCAATAATTGCCGGTTAAATATAATCTTCCTCGTAACATTTATGTAATAATATTCTCCGAGTCACACTGACATAATACTTAGTGTCACAATAAGTAGATATATTCGTGGTAATTGTCATTTTTGTATTGACGTTTAGAATCAATATTTTCTAGTCACAAACATTACGATGTTATTGAAATAATCACATAGCGATTGATTGACTGCACGCTGGAAAGACGACAGCTTCGAATCATAAATCCTCTCATACCTATATCGAGCCATCGTACTTTAAACTACCTATCGTCTCTGAAATAACATCGCCATCGATTATCATGGAGCGTAATGGGGTAGGTCAGCCCGATTGACGATAAGTGGAATCGACCCAGTGGTTAAAAGGGTCGAAGAGGGTAATTCCGTTCGATCGCGAAGCAAGAGTACGAAGTTTCGTGATTGTTCAGGTATTTAACCCACCTGCCGTGTTCGGAATATCAGTACGAACACGTTGCAGGTAAAATTGCCATTTTCTATCCACAGGCATCCAAACTACGTCATTACGCTACCCTTAATAAGTGCAACATATTCATTAATATCGCGATAAGTAATATATTCAAAACGGAAATACATGTAGACAGAGATTACTCAAATTAGAAACTCTAGACCTTCCGCGTAACTGGAAAAATCACCATGCAGATATTTTTCGCGCCGCATGTGTAACATACGTACATATTAACTCACCTGCGATTAATATAAACTTTACACGTCAACAGATACATCAAACACACGGCGCGTCTATTAAAATTACAACGCTCTGCAACGTTTGCATTCACGCTCGAGGTAACCGTTGATATTAGTGTACAGTTATTAACTTACTGACTCATGGGTATTACAAGTTCGACTCAGGCTTTACATATTGCCATAAAAATATATCGGTCGACGTTCCGCGATTCTCTCGAATTTATCGATTTCTTTATTTATCATCACTATAAAATGCTGACTTATTATTCCTTTTCGCACTTTTAGCACAAGATTGAAATACCTCAAGGGTGATAAATCATCACGAATATCCCTCGTTCTTCGTGTTATATATCTTTTATAGATTTAGCGAATTATTGCATGTATCATGTTATTATGATCCGCACTCGACAAATCATATCGTAAAAAGACGTCGAATGACCTGTATTACAGAATTATGTCGATATTACGATTTTCGAATTAATGACGGCGAGACGTCGGACAGATCATCACATAGTCGTATAGAAGCACATGTGTGTTATTGCAGAGTTTTTAAAGTCTTGGAAACTGCTCAGGAAACTTGTAGCTATATGATCTTTCTTCCGTTACGATTTCTCATCACGTATAAGTAAGTGAAAAAGCGCATCACAGTTTCGAAGGAGACAGGACGGACAAATATCGGAGTAGATTTCATAGAATATTCCGCAGTTTTTCTGACCATTAGCGTCATCATCGCCATTGCATGTATCGTTCACGCTTTGATTACTTAGATATCATGCAGAACGAATATATTCGATGCGCATAAAACGTTCAAAATTTGCTTTCGCTTTACTGAAATGTGTAAAGCTGTTTTGCATTTAAATATACATTAAGCATATTCTTTTAAATATTCACGATATCTTAAGAAAATCTTTTCATATATGTATACAAGTTGATCTATACATCACTTGTTTCTTCGTCGTCATTACTTCGCTTTCAAAATTGATGAGAATTATTCTAATAATAATTATCCTAATTAATAGTCTCTTATCATGTTAGGTATCCATTGTAGTACACAACAGTGAATAGATCATGCTTAGAATTTTGAAGAAGTTGAATATCATTAGATACATAAAGAAAGAAATACGTATTATTTAATGTTTTTATTATATTCTATTTCACACATGATTCAAATTTTTGCAAATTTTACAAACGTGAAAGGGTATTTATTAATAAGGAAAATTTAATATAAATATATACAATCGATCGGACAGGCGATAGATAAATGTGCTTATAAGTGTTTGATCTTCTAAAAGTCAAAGTTTACAAATAACCGTATTACGTATTTAATATAAAAAATTTAAGAATTTCTATCGCGTTTAATCATTGTCAGGAATTAGGACCTTGTAACAGGTAACTTAGTCTAAATCGCCAGACTGGCCGCGAATACACGTGTTTCCACGGTCCGGCTGCGTGTGGGTAAGTATTTAAAATGATACGGATCTTTCGAGACAAGACGAGAAGTTGGTGCCAGCAGGTGTGGTAGGCGATATAAAAATTCCTACGCCGCACTTTTAACCACTCGCTCTTCGTCAACGTCGCCGTCAACGACCCCGACAGACTGACTGTCGTGCGCAAACCGACCGACACAATAATGTGCGGTAATAATTCATTAACAAAAGCAGACCAGTTAGCATCGCAAACTCGTTCCGATGGTAAACGAACATAGAAAATTCGTGCGATGGGAAATTCAGGTGGATAATTCCGGACGTACATTGATAGGTTTTTTTCTTTCACGTGACTAGTACACATATATAACGTCCTTAGAGAATTGTCATTACCGGCTTAACGAGCCGGGGTAATGCTGATCCGTTCGGGTAAATTGCAACCGGCAGGATGCACGTCGTGCGTGGTAAACGCGGTTTGCCTTTTGACCTTTACGGATAATTGCAGATCAATAATCGTAGAATGCTAGAAAGTATGAACGATATTACGATTATGGCTTAACATACAATCTTGACTAAAATTTCAATTAATAAATGTAATATTAATGCAACAAAAGTTGAATCTTTGAACGGTCACTTCTCGCTTATTGTAATAAATTTAAACGCGCTAAATAAAATTCATTTACTATAACTTTTGCAAAAGATACCGATGTAGTTTAACACTTAGCAAAACTATAAACTATTTAAAAATATAATATCAATCATAGTAGTTCGTAGATCGCCGCCAAGTTGAGGTACAACACGATTTTATCGCGATTTCACAGCACGAACGAAGGCGATGCAAAGTCCGTTTAGCCAAGTAGCACGAGCAAAGACCTTTCGCCGTAATTTAGCGTCAAGTTTTATACCTGTGCAATACCTCGAACTATAATAGCGTTAGTCATTACAAGGCGAGCTGAGTGTTTATAAAAGTCGATAGCGTGACACCATCGCTTCAGATCTCTTCAGACGGTCGGCGGTAACATTTTGATTCAGAATGCTTTAACGCGGAACTCTTATACGAGTATGTTCTTTTGAATTCTCTTACATATTCTTTGTGCTCTTAAAATGAAATAAAATATACGCTTAGTTTTTGAAGAACGAAGAAAAAGAAAAGAAGTCAGCTAGGAAAAAAAGTAGTTGAAAAATTAATGGATGTTGTCTATAAATGATATCGATGGTCATAAACGTTAAACAAAAAGTTTCATTAATTTTATACAAAGAAATATTCAAATAAATAATTCTCTTATTAAAATACTAAAAGCTTTAAAAATAAATATGTGTATGCACATGTGTATATTAAAAAGTTTTAAATTTTTTTCTTACAAATATTACAAAATGTGTAATAAATTTTTTATCTTACAAATATTACAAATTTATATTACAAATATACTACATCTACCATCGAAAATAGTAGTAATGCAGTTTTAATATACACCTTTTTACTGATATTAGAAGGTTTTAAATGTGATTCCTGCAAGCATCGCGTGTTTCGAGTTTCTACGATTCGTAATTCTATGTCGCGAGAGAGTCTTGATCATAAAACTGGTTCCAACTGGGTAATAAAGTGAAATAAAAAGAAAGAGATATCATCATCTGCTCGCGCTAAAGAATTAAATACGGTCGACTACGCGATATATCGTTTTACATTTCTGCGAACCACGTGCATCATTGAAGAAAATGGGCGGTTGTAAAACACACGAATATATTGGCATTATTCGCAAGTTGATTCGCGGTTGATGACGTTACTGACACATAGAAACATTTATGACTCCCAGACTCACAATTAGTCGACAGATAGGTTCTCGTTTGTACATCTCATTAGGAAGATTTGTTCGCGCAATGAAGATACCATGTGAGATATGTATCTTCATCGATGCAACGTATCGTAAACTGCGCCGCAGAAATGTCAATTAGCGTTGATTGCGAAGGAACGAAAATGCCGATATCGTTTTTATTTGTACAACAAAGCAAGTTTATGAAAATGCGTAATATTCCAGCAAAATAATTAATGAATATCTTGCACCATAAAATGTAAATGCCGTAAGGAGAAGTATGTCTTCCCTAACTGTCTGTTTTTTTTTTTAAAAGAGAAACCTCCGCTAAAGTTAAACACCGTTAACATAGTTACGTTTTCGAATAATCACCTCTCTCCCGCGGATGAGGTAAAATGCAAAATCGATTTACAGTAAGGACTTTACACACCGTCGTTATCTCGAATGTATTCAAATTCGTATAATTGGTATTCGGTGTTCGGCGCATTAAGTTTGGGCCATATTTACGGAGCCGCGTTCGACATCGTGGGAGAGCGGTCTACCTACTCGAAATTCAACTAAGGAAAATGCGGAATTAGATCCCGCCGAGTGGATTGAGAAATGGTTGTAAGTGTATGGGAATCTAGTTTGGAAGAGCGCCCGCCCACCCACGTGGCTATTGCTTGGCGGCAGTCGTAACTCATGGAGCCACGAAGGCAGCTGGTGCATACCCTCCTATACAGGGCAGCCCGACTGCATCAGCGCTTGAAATTGGAAACCATATCGCGGGATATACAGATTATTATGCCATTAGGGTATAATAGGAGGAGCTTCCGGGTTCGCCAGGAAACGAGGAAGCAGATTCCGTAGCTGGGAATACTAGGCTATGCAACAATTAAACCGGCGTGCGCGCAAGGGATGATGACGCGAGAGAGGAAATTATTTTCACCGAGCGGGTATCGCATCGCGCTGCGTCGCGTCGCATCGCGACAAATGGAACGACAGTAGTGGATAGAGGGGAAAAAAAAAACTCAAGTAATTAATGCCGCTGAATCGACGACATATGAGTTGCAAAGCGTGAGCCGCGAAATTACTTCCCGCGGTATTATCGAAATGTACCAGTTACCATTGTTATCGACATGGAAAGATTATTCAAAGAGGAACAATTCAAACACAATAATCGTTTGATGGTATACGCCGTTACTGGATAATAGAGATCGTAGGGAAAAAGCAAACAGTGTTAAATTAAAAAGATCCGAAAATGGGATTTTCACGTTTTTCTGCCGCTTATGTAACGTCAGTGTCTTGCTAACGTTACCGTTTTAATTAAAATCTACCGACTGACAAGGATTTTCCACTACATCGCCAACATTAAACTATTTTTATAATTAGTTTGGAAGCGGAATAATACATTTCTCAACGCGAGTTTACAATCATTATACCATAATAAACCTCTAATTAAAGTTAAATTAACCATTTCCTCGCGAAACAGTCAAAATTCCATGCTTACCGTCCGACCTCATCCGCATTCTCGTATTTTCCGGCGACGTGCGTCCCGCCGCGTGCACCTGCTCTCTAGAAACAATATTGTGAAATCGCAGTTTGCTGATTCGCCGTCGCCAAATCAAAGCCGAGAACGACCGTATATTTCTGCGCTCGAACCGCTGCGAGGGTTCTTCTCACGGTTGAGTCTGACTCATTATTCATCGCGGCGAAAGGGCCGCACAATAAAGAAGGCTTTGGAAGCACGAAAGCTGGTCCAGAAGGTGCGCTGTTTATAAAAACAGAAAAGAAAAAGGAAGAGAAACAGCCTTAAATGCGCCTTATGAGTCTCTCACGCCCCATGGTGCCGGCCGGTCTGTCCAAAGTGCGAATAGCCCGGTTGTAAAGAGAGAGTACAAATAAGCGTTGAGTGCGTTCCAAGGTGTGGCGAGGTGTAAAATGCAACTGGAAAATGTTACGACACAGAGCAGCACGAGAGGAAGTTCTGTAAAACCACTGTGATGTTCGGGTCAGATATAGTAATCTTCTATAATACAATTAGACCCTTCTTCTTCCTCATTCCATGAAATTTTTAGGAATTAAAAAGGATTTGAAATAATTAAAAAGTCCATATATGATAAGAAACACATTTGTCTTTGACACCGTCACCGATTATTTATTCTTTAACCTCAACAATTTCTCAAGTATAAAATTTTATAGCATCAGGAAATAATTATTTTTCACAAATAATTTCATAAATATATTTCATAAATATATTTCTACAAATATGGACTTACTATATTATATTATGATTAAAATTCATGGACTATAGCAATGTTGAATACAACATGTTAATTGCTACAGATATCTATCCTATTAAATATTCGTGATCTTAAGGATCATGGCCAGAACCTGAACATTCTCATATTTCCGGTGTTTCTCGGTGTATTACATTACCATTAACACGCCGAACGAAAGTGACTCTCGATTAGAGTAATCTAGAGATCTTAGCCGCAGACAACGGACGTGGGGTGCAAACAGAGCTTTTGCTTCCGGGCACCGTACATTAAGCCTCCCGGCGACATTCCCATTTGGCAAGGGAATCGGATTACCGTACGCCTTGTGGCGGTAACGAAAGCCGAAACTCACTTACACTTGCGTCTGTCCTTTCGTTCTGCCGACCATCTGAGAATATTCCGTTGTTATGTAGTAAAGGAACCGTAGTGATGTATTGAGGATATCAAACACAAAATGAAGGAAAAAATACCATTTTAAATCCTTTTTAAAATTTATAGTCTTTTAAATTTTTGAACGATATCAAAATGTGCATTCTCGAAGTATTTTTTTAATATGATGAAACGAAAAAATTTTTACGTATTCTAGAAAATTGCATAATTACGTTCTTTATATAAATTAATTAATTTTTTAAAATATATTTGTGTACATCCATTGAAATATTTAATGAAATAATACGACTACATATACGATAGAAAAAATGTATTACATTTGTTAATTACTTTTTGTTAGCTGTATTATATACATAGATATACATATATGTATACGATTATTATATGCTCGATTTACAAGAAATAAGGAATTTCAATATTTTTATTCCAATTGAGCGATATTGTTAAACCCAATATGTAATGCACGAACAAACGTTGAATATTTAGATACAAAATGCGGTAAATTCAGAGAAACACGCCATTCCGCTATTCGGTTGACGACTGCGGATTATCGCCGTTAAACGAGCGTCATGTACGCGGTTATGCAAATACAACATAGTTAAGTAATACCAACTCAACATTGGATTATATGCATATATGCAGCTTGTAATTAATGACTGCATCAAAATCATTCGGCATGGTACATATTGTTGCTTTCGCTCTCGTCTTCAATCATGAATATACCTACTACAAACTACATGTAGACATGTAGTTTCGGAACCGTTCACTATTCCTTGTTCACACGCATGTTCGGTGTCATAATTTATGTCATTAAATCTGTGGATCTTGAAATTTTTATAGACGTGTAGAAACAGCTTAAAACAAATTTAAATCTTTTCTCTTGACAAACAAATTAAAAGGATAATAAATATTTAATAGCTCGGCTCGCCATATATTATAAGTCTGAAAAATCCTTGGACGATTCTATCATCATATTAGTGCGGTAGAAGCGCTGTAAGTGTTGCATAACCGGCCGGACCGGTCGAGGCAAGGCAATCCGCCTGTGGCAACAGATACATGGTTACAGACCATTAGATTTAATTGTAATGCTGTACGGTGTGACTGTAAACAATGCGACCGCTTCGTCAACTGATGAATATTCCATTACCGTGAACCAAACTGATTAATTTCTCAGCAACGGGCCTAAGTGTTGCGAACAAATGTGCGTATTCGCACGCAAGATGTAGTGAATGTATGCCAGCAGATTAATTCTCTCGCGCGAGGCATAGACATCCTAATTTCCGTTCGTGCTCAATGGATGCTATTAGCAATGGTCTCTGATAGTCGTCACATACATTCTGACGTGGAAGTGTAATACCCCTCGAGCTACGTGTAAAATAAATTATTGATAATCTTAATATGAACAACATAATACAGAATCGACATATATTTATGAAACATTAATTTATTTCGAATAAGCATGAATATTTGATTGCGCAAGAAACAATTGTAAGTAATATAACCGTAAATAAATATGTACAGCTTTTGAAATCATTTTCTTTGAGGTACAGTTTGAGATACAGATTCAACATAATATTACACAAAAATTAATTAATATTTGTCATTACACATCAGTGACGCGATATTAATGGAGAATATTACTAAATTTTTTAGTAGACAAATAATCTTTAAAATTCGATAAATCTCTAATTTGATAAATAAACTGTAATAATGGAACAAAAGAATAGTCTGTAATCATCAAACATGTAGATTTTCGTTTGATATACAATAGTTTAATATTTCAATATGTTCTCACAATCATCATTTATTTTATCAGTGATATTATATATAGGTAGTAGATATCAATATAAATCAATGACTCGCGTAATTCCTAATAAATTGTCAGAAATATGATAATATATTCCGTTTGTTAGCTAAAAATTATACATGTATAATACACAGTGCCTGTATAATAGACCGCTAATTATACAGGCACTGATTATTTGAATATCGATTCCGCTTGAACGGAACTTAATTTATATTAAAACTATACTATTATTATATTGCATTGTTTAATATCTTACATATATCTTTCTTTATTTGAAAATTTTATATAAATACAAAATAATAAATTATTGTTAAGACACAATATTTGTTTTGACAATAATTTAATTATTATACATACATAGTATAGAATTTAAAAATTAAAAGAATTAATTTGCAACGATAAAAAAAAGTTGTTTAAATTTAGATTTTAATCGTTAATCTCTTAAGAATCTTACGTTAAAGAATTTCTAGTAAAAAATCAGCTGTAAAATTAATGCATTGCGTACCGAATATTTTCCTTTTACTCGACGGGACAGAGCCGAAAGGTGCATGCGATAATTGACACCGCGGTAAATTAAGCAGGAGGCCAGATCATTCCAAACCAATCGCTTTTTTCTTATTGTTATTCTTATTACGTGCCAGAGTTCTCGAATCTGCTGGCTGATCTCTGTGGAATTAGGGGGAGATCGGAATGTCTCGCTGACGAGATGATTAGACGTCGGAGAAGAATGGAGGGATAAAAAAGTGGTTCCTTTAATTAGGAAACGTGCGCGAACCAGTCAAACGTTCCGCGCGACTTTAAACTTCAGCAACCGTCGAAGGTGGAATTAATTTAACGACCCGGGGTATCTGGATGTGGAGGGTTAATTATCAATTCGATGCATAAGAATTTCACTCTTGATAAGAGCTGTTTTAATTATATAAAGACATAAAGACATTTTCTTTACTAGTAATACTGCGATAATTTATCTATGAGAACCAGATCGAGATCTCTCTGATACGTCGGGATCGTTGGAATTCTTGGCAATATCGCTGGTTACTCGACGTATAGTTTTCCACTTCGCGAAATGTTCGTAAGTACCGATTGCGATAGCTGCGGAACATTATTGCAGTGATTACGTTGAATCACCCATTGCGTTATTCTCACAATTAAGTCTCAGTCATTACAAGTTTCTCTACAGGCGTATTAGTAAATGTCAATAATCAATGATGGCAATGTTATAGGCGTTGTTCTTCGACATACGCCTCTACAAGATGGTGAGAAAAGTATAATTGACGATGATGACTATATTAAATGACGACATTTCCGCGCAATTCGCACCCGGTACTTGATGCTTTTTCCCCCTCATTTACGACACCGTGATTACGTCGCGTTTCAGGTGAGAACAGAAGATGCCTCGGGGTTAAATGCAAAGGTTTCATAATCTTGCAAACGCTCAATAATTGTGAGAACTGCAAAGTTTATATAAGAGCAAAACTTCCATATCCATGTGAACTGTATCTTTGTTAATTGTTTAAAATTATCTGCGTTTTAATTAACTTTCTGTCTCCACCTGGATATGTTTCAAAAAAAAAAGGACAGATCAATCAGTTAAATCCCAGTTAAGCTTGACCAATATTTATGGCAACGAGCCGCTGCGATCGAGAATTGCAAACACTCGATGCAACTCGCCCACGGATAGGTTACTTGTCGCGATGTTTAATGAAGAGCCCCGAAAAAAATACTATTTATCCAGTCGCAACGAATGCAAACGTTTCATCGGAAATTCTGGCACGCGGAGTTTTCCAGTGAAAAATTCAATACGCGCATACGCGTACGAAACGAACTGGTGGACGCGTGTCCGAGGGAGAGAGACGAAAAGAGAAAAAGAAAGGGAAAGAGAGAGAGAGAGAGAGAGAGAGCCGCGCGCTGGTCGGTGAGGGCAATGTGCTGCTGCCGATCTTCAACCAGCTTGACCCAAATACGCATACTACGAGCCAGGCATATTTTTCTTTCTATTTATTTTCGTGGCTCTCGATGGCCGACCGATATCACGTTTCTGTTCGCTGTCTCACCATCGCGGCCGCACTCTGCGGCGATCACTCTCCGGACCGGCTGTTTTTCTTTTTCGTTTCTGTCCCGGCGCAGCGACGGGCACAGAATATTCGGCCCGCATTTCCGTTCATCTCTTTTTAGCATTTGCCAAGATATCACATGCGGGACTGGTTATTGCAGGTGGTGTGAATTACTCTCGCGACGCGAATGCTACACCGATTGTAATCGATAGTGTTGATCGCGTTGTCTCGTTACAGCTATCGCCTCGATATGGATTGTCAGCGATGTCGAAACACACCATCCTTCCCTCCTTTCTCCCGTTATCATTTGTGATTGATATCCTTTTGTTAACGATATCTTTGCTTTTGTAATTATTTTTTCGGTACGATTTTCTAAAGTACTTCGAAACAAATGGCGAGATTGAACTTGAATTCGACTCGATTATTGCTCATTCACAGGGCAAAAGAGAATCGATATCATGAGCCGAAATGGAAAACTTCATATAATATGAGCGAAAGCAGAATTTAACGCTGTTTTTATAACGTACACATTTAAAATTGCTGATACAGCTAATTGATGTAAAAATAATTAAAAAATTATGCATAAGATTTTACGTTTTAAATATGCGTATGACAGGATATATTACTACTATTATATAAAATATAAATGTATAGATACATAAAAAAGAATCTTTTTTATTCTATACGGCTTTACCATTGAAATAAATAAATAATTTGAAAAGCTTAGAACATTTTACCAGCTGTGATTTCAAATTAGTAGCTCCCAAATTGACGATTAAAAATTGCACAAAGATATTTCTTAACGATATCGAAAATATAGATAGACAGTTTTATCAATGTCATTATATATACGCCGTTTTAAAGATTGGATTTACTTCTCACGTTTCTATAAACCGTCTTCATGGATAGAGTGACCATGTCGATATCATAGCGAGTTACGTCCTCTCAGTTATCTTCGAATTTGGGCAATCCTCATGGCGGCAAAATACTAGAAAGGCGATCGCCGATGATAAAGGGTTGCTTCTGCGAACGGAGGGATATTTGCTCCGGTTTCGGTTGCGCGGAGTTTGTTTATCGTGCGCATAAACCTAGACTAATCTCACAGCCGGGGGCCGGTTGCGTCGGTTTCAAGTACAATTCCTCTTTGTTCCATTCGGCGGCGGTCTCTAGCTGGAGCTCGTGTTTACGCGCAGTGCAGCCTCCGGGAACTCAGCGCCGCCTAAGACGCGCGTGTAGATTACAGAAGCGTAGCTCGTGTTCGCTGACGTTACGATAATTGCACGATGGAGTTGCGGAAATCTTAGAAGATTAGAGATGCGGAGACGCGTCGCTATCCTCTGATTGTTGCATCGCGTCGGCAACAAGATATATTTGTTTTGTCACGCGCGACTTCGTTTAAACAAGCTCGCCGACAGTACAGGCGTTCGAAATGGATATTGTGGAATGAGAAGTTTCGTATCAGTAATGAAATAAACGAATACGAATTCGATAAAATACAGGCATCTATTCTAGAGGGAAAATATATTTTGTTAATTAATCGTTCGTTGAGACAACTTTAATTAGGATCGAAAAAAAGTTTCGGAAATTACTATTATTTGTATTTATTTTATCTTTTCTCACAGAATAAATTGTAATTATTCGTCCATTTTTCTCCTTGCTGCGATTCGCGTGCAAATAAAATACTATTACACCAAGTATAAAAGAGATATCGAACTTTACTTATTTGTTTAAAAAGAAATAACTTTCCTCTCGCTTTTACCACGAAAATAAGGAGATACGCATGGAATGTACTATGAACCATGTTGTCCTCGGTATGCATTACGAACGTCAAAACGAAACTGCATTCCTGCGGAAGGAGAATCAAGAAATACTAAGAACTTAATTATGCGCGGAAGGGTCGGAATGGATGTGGATCCGAAAATTGTTTTCATGAATTTGAATGCTATTCTGGATATAAGTATGTCGAGTTAATTTTAAATGATAATAATTTATATTTTAACATAAATTCCGCAAATACAAAACAATGTGATTTCGTTAGTCGATTTTCGATGTTTTCAAATCTTGAATCATGTTATTATTCCACTTATAATGCTTTCCACTATACTAGAAATTAAACAAAAATTTTCCAATTAATAAATAAGTAAGGTATTCAACAATTCTAGTTACTCATAAGACAATCAATGTGTTAACTAAATGCTTTTATCAAAATACAAATATGTAATGTTAATAGTATAATTGATATTTTTATGTTAAAAAGTAGTTAAGAAAAATCTACCAAGAATGGTATGTTAAAAGTACAAACGACATTCTCCGCTTGCAATATTCTCGGTTGCGCGATTAAAAAGTGCTACAAAGAAAAGTTTCCACGCGACGGTTGAGCGTGTTGAAATTTGTAGAGTGCAAGAAGCCTCGCAAAAAGATGAAAAAAACAATCTCGAGCAATTTTCGTGAAAATGCAAAAAGTTGTTGGCGAGTGAAGACTTGCGCGAACAAGCGTCGCGTTGGACCACACAAAAGGAGCAGCGCTAATTAAAGCAATTAAGTTAAGAATCCATCCGAATAATTAAAGCGCCCAATAAATTCGTTCCGAGTATCCTGGTACCATGTGTAAGCTGCAAAACACGGCGTGTGATATTTTTCAAGCACATTGTCGCATGAAAGAAGGATTTATTACTAATGAATATGTCGTTTTCAAAGTTAACTCGAAATTAAAACATTTTCGAGAACAAAATGGACGCACGTGCGAGTAGATATCATAAAAAAATTTTACAATAGCTAATCCTGCTGTATCCTAAAATTTTAATTGAGTCTGATTTAGACGAAAATTGAATTATAGGCAATAGAAAATTGTTCACCGAACGTGCGTGATAAATATGATGATCCATTAATTATTACGGGCTGCGTGAAAAGGAGCAAAAGAACGGTCAATAACGATTTTTCGATGTGATTGAAACGTATGGTTTATGAATGCATCGTCGGCATTTCCGCTGTCGATATAAATCGATGATCACTCATCCGCATTGCACCAATTAAAATTTGGTGGCGGTTCCCATTAACACACTGGCCTCGTTTACTGGCTGTTCAATGTCTATTCGAAAGCTATCATATATAGTATATGTGTGCAGTAATTTCTATCACGCACAATCAGCAGCGATAATGATTGTCTGTCGACGCATTAAATTGAGCATCGAACGATGTGTCCAATTACGATCCATTAACGTAGCAAGATTGCACGGTCGGATTTTCTATTGGAAAAACGCAACAACCGCGTTGTGTAAAACAACAGTAGCCGATACGTACATTCTCTTCTATTATCTGTTGGTTACCTATATCTGAATATAATTGTCTATGGTTCGCTAGTTCCGATGCGTGTGGTGTGTAATGAAAACCAACATATCCGTACAGTATAAATGCGGCATAACGTAACAAAAACTAACCACGAGCAACAGTTATTGCGATATTCAATTCTTACGTCCTTTCGTTATTGTCCATTACGACGCGTTTTCACTATCTCTGTAAACTACGATTACTCTTTTAACGTTGGCGGTTATTTAAAGATTTTGTAGTACGTTATACTGCCTTTACGTGACATTTTCGAATGCAAGCTTTTAAACATGCAATATTCTCTGTATCTTTATGGCCTTAAACTATGCACGTACATACATATGTTCATAGCCGACAAATACTTCATCGTAACGAGGAAATATTTCGTGGCACTGAAGCTTGACTATATTTCGAGGCATTGAGTTTATTAGCGCGTCCTGGATACGCAAAAGCAATACTAAATTAGTGTCTAACCTGCAGACATACGACACGACAACGTGAACTGTAAATTTAGTTTACGTGACTAAGTTGCATCCGGTACGATTGTTTCTGTCATCACATTTATGCGATGAATAAATATGTATGTAAAGTCTAGACATTGCCGCGTTAAAGATATACTTTAAGGTACAAAAAAAGCACGAGTCCAACGTCTAAGCGGCTTATTAGATTATTGAAAAAAGTGCCAAATTTATCGTTTCATAAAGAAATATAGATGATAAATAGTTCTGAGGTTAAAAGAGAGAGTGTCAAATTTATCGTTTCATAAAGAAATGTAGATGATAAGTAGTTCTAAGGTCATATTTAAAAATCGAATATATTAATTTATTGAATATAAAACAACACTAATCTTAAATATAAATATGTATTATTCGCAAAAAATTTATTTTCTTCCGGTTCATTTGTTCCTATTTAAACAATTGATTCAATTTAGACTTAGTTTTATCTTTTTTTTAATTTCTTCTCCGATCTTCAGACCAGCCAGTTGCATTTCGGCTGGCGTTTATCTACCATCAAAACTATGTTAATTACATTCTGTGTGGCTATCCCTTGTGGCTGAAGTAGATAAGAACGGACAAGGTATTAGCCCGTAGGTAACTCTCACGGATA
Source organism: Tetramorium parvispinum (assembly GCA_011638315.1). NCBI lineage: Eukaryota > Metazoa > Arthropoda > Insecta > Hymenoptera > Formicidae > Tetramorium > Tetramorium parvispinum. The sequence continues at coordinate 54,866 of VBVR01000159.1, read as the reverse complement.
TTTATTTAGGATCCTACAGCACGACCCGGTCGGTCTATTGTCGTAAGATCTATCCATCACAATCGACGATTCTAATCGACGCAATGTGAGTAAACCCATCTCGGGAAATTAAAATCTCTGATATTAAATAATCGTGACGGAAAGCTGATTTATTTTAAACACGTTTAGAACACATATGATGTGTAGCTTTCCATAAAAGGAAAAACTATACACGTATAAATATAAACGTTTATTTATTTGCACTGTAAAATTTCACGTATTACGAAATGTCGTTGTCCATTGAAAAATTGTATTTCTGTAGTTTTTTTACGACCTACACACATACTGTGCTATTAATATCAACAGTTTTTACCTCGTGCACAGTTTTATTGAAAAGGCGATTTAACTTCGTAATAAATTTAGTGGAAATCGCTAAATAGGAATGCTTCCAAGCTGGATCTTTGGGTGGAAGTATCTTCGAGATAGCATGCGCGGTTAAGCGGAAAACACGTTGCAGGTTTTCACACATACATACACACACATACTCATACATTTCGTTTCTATATCGACTCTATTCATCGTCTTTTTGCTTGCTGGAATTAAACGTCCGCTTGAATTTCCGTTTGTCGCAGATGCGGCGAACCATAGTTGCGTTTTTCTATGTCTCTACATATCGAAACACTAACTCGAGATACCTAACACTTTGTGTTTTAATCCACGATTAAAATAGTAAAAGTAATGTTCAAATATAAATATCATTAATATAGAATAATGCAAATCAGCACTTCATCCTGACGCTGCAAGAATAAATCAATGTCGCGCACAAAAGCTTTATAAACATTCGCTAGATAGAAACGTTTGAATGAAAAGAACTTACGTAGAGAAACGTGAATATCGTATAGCTTGAATGTGGAATGTGAGAAAGAGGTTCGACGGAATTTTAAACAGGGCATTAGGAAAAATAAGGTAGGAAGGATATCGGGAGTAAGCGCGGAATAAGTTAAAAGACAAAATAAGAGGAGGCATCGTGCGGAACGAACAGCCACAGCCTCATCCTCTCAGGACCTTCGTTTCGAGCACGTACTTCTTCCGCTTCCAGTACATTGTCCCCCGCTGTAGCAAATACCTTCCTTATGGTGAATTTACTTCGGCGAGTTCTGCCGCGTTCTTCACGCAAGATGTAATAAATGGGCAGAGCGATAAATCGAGTGGGAGTTATTTCGCTTGATAAGGCAAATCTGCCACGTTAACGCGCCCTCTTGTAGCGCTTCATCTCTTTTTCGTAATCTCTTCTTCCTCGGGTTATTCTGTATAATCGCTCGCGAGTCAAGTCGTAAATATGTCTTAGATGCGCGTTCTTTGATCGTGCGTTGCCGGGAAGAGATACTAATTCCAGACGCGTGTTTCTTGACCGCGTTTTACTTTAGACGTTGATTAAAGACGAGAAATGCGTGACGAGAAAGACGTGACATGCAAAGATATTAGATCAGTGTCCTTTTGAAAAATTTCAGAAGTTAAAAATGTAATATACTTTTTGTGTGTGAACTTTATGATATTTTTTTAATGAAAATGAACGCTATAATTAATATCAACGTTTTTAGTAAAGCAAATTCTAGGAAAAAAAAATGATAGACCATACATTTTCTCGCGTATTAAAAAAGAATTATGTCTTCTTTTTACATCATATATAATTATAATTATTATAGTTTTTATAATAAAAATGTCACATATGAAATGTATAAGTTATAAGATATAATTTTATACAGTATTACTTTCGTTTGAAAAGATAGTTTTCATTATAATGCATAATGTTATCCGGATAGGATTAAATTGAAATAAATATGATATTCTTTCTTCCGAAACCATATTTCGATGAAACAAGGTTTAGGTAGAATGAATTTAGTAATTCTTTGAAGAAACTATACATTGAGACGAGAAAAAGAAACGACATAAAAAACGGTTGTTCTCACTTTTAGATCAACCGATATCGTATTTGCGGTGTCGTAATGACGACTTTTTTTATCGTCGTTGAGAGAAAGAGAAAGAGGAAGACATATTATGCTTGAATTATTAAAAATAATGAGCACATCGTCGCGAAAGCACAAGTATATTTCCAAAGACTGTACTGAATAGAAAGGAGATGGAACTAGATGTTTCTAACGAACAAGTACGCGCGCATTCTACCATTTTATCATCTCTTTATAAGGGAAGGGAAAAAGAAAAGTAATATAGTAACATAGAAGTTTAATATAATTACAGTATAAATACATTGTATATGTATGTCTGTAAAAATGAATCAAGAAATGTATTGTATATATAAAATATCTTTCTATTGGAATCCTTGATAAATTTTTTTTGCCTTTTTCGCAATATTTATATCTATATTATAATTATAATATTTACACCATTATGTTAAATTTTTTAATAAGTATATTATTTTATTGTTGACATAATTTTACAATAATAAACGTTTTACAAAAAAAATTCTATCAATTCATATCAATACATAATTCTATGTAGAAATACTTATGCAATCTTGAGAATTAATTGAAAGTATTGTAGCAGTAACATAAACTATTGCTTTTCTCGATCAGACTTTGCTTAATTATAAACTACAATCATTTTCGATACGACAAAATCAATTCGGAGACATTAGAAATGTCTGGCCGATTAATATGGCCAAATAAGTCTGGCACTTAAGAAAGCTCCATTATTTAGAGAGGATTCATATCTATCCAGACTATTATTTCACTAGGTAAATTCATGAAAGACAAATTTAAACATGAATTTTATACAATCCCTAGCATAAATCGATTGTAAACGAATCTTTATTGATTGTCACCTCTATACACCTTTATATCGGAACAACCTCGAGGAGTTTTATCGACTTACCGATCTCACGCCGCCACATTCGAATCTCAAATAACAGCGTCGTCGTAATTGTTAATGAAAGTTGAGACAAGTCGATACGACACAGCTTTAAATTTGTCTCACCGATTAATCCTGAGATGTCCGCATAGCAATGCGTTTTTGGAAAATAGGTGAAGTGCATTTAAATTTAAATATAGGTGTCGCAGTACTTTTCTTGTCGCCATGAATTATATAGCAATAATTTTCGATCTTGATAATCCTTTCAACCTCCTCCATTGCTAATTATCGAAGGGTTCTCTTAAAACTTTAAAGCTATTGTGTATATATACATCGCTATAAAACGTGAAACACGATAAAATAAACATACTTAAGAGGAATATGCTCAAACTATAGTATCATCCACTCTTAAAAAAAGCGTATTAAATCGATACTCGAAAGTCTCAAAATATTGTTGCTTCTTTTCCGCGATATTGATTGGTTTTCTCGCTTAGCTTCATTTCATTTTGCGACAGTAATTAATAAGACATGAAAATGATTTGACGTTTTGCTATTTTTTGCTTTTAAAAAGAACTTTTTTGCTTTACTTTTAACAAGTTACTTAATATTGGGCTATTGAACCTTTCGTGACTTTTTAAAAACTACAGAAAAAAAACTAGTTTTAGAAGCAAAAAATTAGCAAATACTTTTTATGTCTTATTGGCTACGTTCTGATAATTTGGTTCAAACAACTTAATATACAGGTAGATGTTCTACTATTGTATTATATTCGATCATATAGATTGTTATAATCACAATTGGTCATAACATGCATCACGTTTGATATAAATAGCATTTTATATTTTTAAAATATTCTTTACATCTCTGTGACATGAAATATAAAAATCACGTTTAAATCACGATATAAAGAGTTTTATATATGTGCTTCAGACTGCATCAATTTTGAGACCAATCCGCGAAATTTCGATGCATTCACATTGTAGGAGTTACGTGAATAGCATTTTTAAAAATGCAGTATTGAGGTATTTTATTCGATTATATCGAGCGAGAATACGTAAGCTGAGTGGGAGGGAAATGCAACGAAATTGACTGAAGTCCGATTTCATGTAAGAATCACGCGATGCCCATTTTCTTTTTGATACATAGATACTGAAACTCTGACTTTATTTCCTTTTGGAACACAGATTACTTTATTTCATTGCTTGAAACATACTCCCTAAAAGTGAATCAGCAAAACTCACTGTCAATCAGTAATTATATAATATGTGACAATCAGTGTATAATCGCTGATTGACAGTGAGTTTCACTGATTCACTTTTAGAGAGTAGCGTTCAATTGAATTCAAATGTAGAATATTCTTTTGATGTAATGTATATACACGCTTACAGTATAGAATAATGTGAAAATTAATGATATAGACATATGTACAAGTAAAGAAGCACCATATGATAAAATCGAAATTGTAGAATGTCCGAATAAATCACGTGTCGACTTTCACGTGAAGGATGTGTTATACCGACTTTATTGGAGTTTCGGAGAAATCCTAAATACGTTTGCAAAGTGCATCGCGTGTTAGTACGTTTCGTATTATGCGCCCGTTGTGTTGCCGCGCGTCAGTTATTCCTGGAATTCGTTAATTCCGACTCTTCCATGGAAAATACAAATAAACTTTCGACGAAGTGGCATCTCATCAAACTTTATTGCATTTGTAATACTCATAGAAACAGCATTGTCGATAGTTGTTGGGTCATCCATAAATATGTTTATTAAATATTAAATTAGTTATAGTATCAGGTTTTATTTTCGTGAAAGCTTTTCTATTAATCAATTAAAAATTGTTTTACATACAAAGATATGTCCTCAATAATGTAAATAAAACTCAAATTAAAACAATTATTTTTTCCAAACTTGAAAATCTGTGACAATAGTAATGAAAATAAAAAATAAATAGATATTTAACATTTACACTTACTGTAAATATTTGACCATTTGACATAGATTTACTATTTTTATAATATCAGAGTTTGATAAATATATCGCTTTTTCACTTTACACAATAGAGAAAAATAAGAGAGAAATAAATCAATTATATTGATTATAGTCCATGTCAATTATCCGAAAAAACCAGATACTTAATCGATTCGAATTAATTAACTATCTTGTCATTTTGTTCTTTTGCTATCTGATCTGCTCGAGTGATCTATTGTTGAAGTTTCATAGTACAATGAAATGACCAGGAAAGATATTGGCGATATAATGATCACTCATCCGGTGTCGATTCGACATGATTTAATAAGATATATTGAAACTATTCAGACTATCCGCGATAGTGATTTGAAACTTTATTTCTTGCAGTTTATTTTAGATGTCGAAGCGTAAAACTTTACTAACATATATGCAGTAAGAATATTTAATTTGCAGTATTAGTTAAATTACAATTTGTAATGAATGAGAAGATTACAGTTATGTCTTGTGTAAATCGATGGAATTTTTTATTCGTTTATTTAACCATTATGCATTTTTTAACATCAAATGTCTGAGAAATGTTTCGACTTTCCAATGATATCAATTTAATGAGAACCATCGAAAGAATGCGGACCGTCGCAAAGATGATTATAACGATCTCCCCTGCTTCGTCATTTCTCCGTGACAGCAATCGAAGAAACCTGTTTCGTCTTGCGAGAGCGCAAGCGGCACCGTCGCGCTTTGATTACACTTTTTGCGGCGCCTACGTATTCAATTATAGGTTATCGATTGGCAAGTTGATTTCAACCTTTTGCAAGTTGATTGCAAGACAACGGCGGCACGAAGTCGCAGTGTCGATTGGCGTAGCACAACTAAATAGGCTTAATGACAGAATAATAGTTTTAACAAAATAGTTTCTTTTAAAAATAATTTTTTATTTTTAAATTATAAGGATTAGGCAGCGAAAGCTATTAAATCTGTTTTACATGCAAAGCTATTAACTTTTTCACTATTTACTGAAGTAATAATGTCATTTTAGACAACACGTTTAATTTGTATATACATACATTCTTATTATTTTAATTTTAGATTTTTATTGTTATTTTCATTGAAGAAAGTATACATGAAAATAATATATAAAACCGCAGTGGACATTATTTTTATTTTACAATTAAAATACGATGAGAAAGCTGTTTTGCGTTAATTTTTTTATATCTTGATAAAATATAGTTACGTTGCTGCATCTATCCTAAGAGTTACTCCGTTTCATGCTTCACGCTTGTTTCTGGATATAATAGGCGCAATACCTCCCGTGATCGGCTTTTCCTCGAACGCGAATCAGACTACCACATTATAAAAGTATATCGCATTGTACTATCTGCTTTCAAAAACATAATATATTAGAAAACAGATTTATCTGAAAACCGAATATAATTGATAAACATTATTGAATAGAGGATAATTGCCATGGAATAAAAGCTCAGAGGAAAGAAATCAGTGTCCGAGGTTACAGATTTTATATTTCAAACATGACAGCGAACTTATCTAAAAAAAAGATATAATTCAAACGTAGTTGACAGCGAGTTTTCCTCCGTCTCTTGAGCTACATTCTCTTGATCTAAAGTAATATTTTATGGCACTGCAACTTGTATGTGTATATATATATATATATATATGAGATAATCGTATGACGTGTAATCGCATGTTAGTTGACGTGAAATGTTACTTTCGCTTCCACGAATTCATACCTCCGTGGCAACATGACGTGTGACGCGAAACTTGTAGCGAAACAGACGCAAAATTTCGCACTTATATCCGTGATCGAGAGAAGGTTTTTTTTTTTGTTATGTTATATCCACTTTAGGCTAAACAGAACTTAGTATAAATACATACTGATACGACAGAAAAAATTCTTACGCGTCATATCTCACTTTATTGACAGAAATTATTAGTCGCAGCATAAAATCCGAACGAGCAATTTCATACGGCAAAAAAATTCTGGCTGTATCTCGGCTGTATTCCCTCCTTTCAGTTGTATCCAATTGCCGATAGGACACCAGCGCTACGACGAGCAGCTTCCGTCTCTTGTAATTCGCATCTCTCATTACGATGCTCGTTACGTCTTGTAATAAGAGGTCTCCCGACTGCGAATCGAGCGTCCGCTAGGTAGATAGGTAACGTCGTCTACGACCGCGGGACCCGACCCGTAATCCCGGAATGAAACTTGCCGTAGTTGCCTTGGCACCGTGGGTTATCGTGACGCGATGCCTCGAAGCGGAAGAGATACACGACGAGACGCAGCGAGACCCTGAAACCTTGAGAGGAATGTCCGATTAAATGACGTCTGAATATTCGTGCGGCGCGCTCGCCCTACGGCGGCACAGAGCGTTTCGCCAAAGCGATTACGCGGCAGCAGGGTTTAACTTTCGGCCGAGTTATTCGATATAAAGTTAGCCTGCGGTTCGCACTCGCTTCCGCTGCTAATTTTCGAGCAAGTAGTTTTCTCAGGCCGTCAATATCGACGCATTCGATATCATTGTTGCGAGAAAATTTTGATAACGGTATTACATCGGTGACGCAATGTTCGGTATAATGAACGCAACGGAAAAATTGATTATTAATTTCTGATGAATAATAAACTTTCAGACGGTTTACTTTCAACATGTTACATATGGATATACTGAAGAATTAATGGTATAACGCTGCTGCAAAATTATGTTACTGAAAACATTTTTAAAAATATTAGTAGAATAAAACATGTGACGACATTTTAATAACTCTTCAACTATTCGAGTTGTCAGATATGACAAAGTCTCTCATGGTCTACGTACTTATATCTTTTTTTACATTGTCACTTTTTAAATTTTCAAAAGTTAACAAAGATCCTATACTGACGCGTAGCAATTAATAAACAATTTATAAACTAATTAATAAGATTACGGAGAAGTAACGGCCTCGATGTCGAGATCGATCGCAGTGGAAGTCAATGACTTTTCGCAAAGTGTTAATTCATATTCGATGCAGTTTAGTTGTTCTCTGCTTGGGTTACATGCGGAAACCGATATTTTGAGTAAACGAGTGCAAACTGATCGTACAGGATTGCATAGCCCAAAATTGTTACATTTTCAACGCCGATAGAGGCGAGCACCTATTGTGAACGCATCACACCGCTCGTTTCAGTCAAGCCGATGAGTTATTAAATGTCCAGGTGTTATTTCGCTAATTACGTGGCATAATCACGTGACAAACGTCACGCTAAATGAAATTTCCCGGGTGTGTAATAACAGATCCCCGCGTTGCACAATCACGCGCTAGTGAATTTACATGTTTCCACAGCCGGTAGTTACCAAACACGCTTCTCAATTGATGAGGTAAATGAATGATATTGATATGTACATTGCGTAACATATCTTACTGATGTTAAGATTAAACAGGTCGTTTCAGTATCACGTTTTACGAATACGAGTACTCTGTCTAGAAGGTCTTTAGAACTCTATTAGAATATTTGATTAATGAGAAATATTTATTATACGAAATAAAACAACAAATATTATTTATTGCATCGATTTGAATCTTAGAAATATTATAGAGCTTAATACCACCTATTACATTTTATATCTTGGGTCTCACTTCTTTTGAAAATATTACTCTCTCACTCATTATATCTCTCAATTAGCTGCCAATCGAGATGCCACGCGCTGTTTTGTACTATTTCGTATAGCGTCCACGATCGGTCAATTTGAGTCGCGTCGCGTCTCGACCGCACCAATAAGACCATGAAGAATCGCGCGTTCTAGAAGCAAAGGAAGGATAATCCGTTTGAAATTAACCTTAAATCATCCTCTCTCTCCTAATCCAGGCCGAAGAGAAGGCTCGTGAAATGGTCGATCGAATCCAATCGCGAGATCGTAATATCTCTGCCAGATATCTATCGAGGAAGCGACCAGTCATGGGAGCCGACTAGGGTCCACCTTTTTCGTCGTTCCCCGGGCGGCCGAAGGTCGCCGGATCGATTTGCCTGTCCTTTGAAATGACCAAACGGTTAGAATCGGCCGGAACCGAGGCATTTCGTTCCGTCGAGGTAATGGATGTTTACTTGTCACGTGACAATGTTCGCCGTCGCATTGTGCCGGGTTGCCGTAAGTGACGGCCACCGTTGCTTCTCGGGAAACCGTGGAAAACTGTTTTCTCGGTAAAAAAGCGAGGCTACATGTTCTGTGAGCTCCAGGTTCCCGGACGGGCGAGCCCCGTGTAATTACCAGCCGACGAACTGTAACTGATTGCGCTAAAACAATTAAGGAACGTGACTCAGTTGGCTGGAATCTCCTGCAGGAGCGCGTTAGATGTACGTACGGCGAAGAGAAACACCTTATCCGTTGGAGATCTTATCCCATTATGCTCGGCTGAGTCCTCAGGTCCTCAACCACCATCTCGCTCTGCGCCAGAGACGATTTGAGAGCCCCGTAGGATCTAGTAGAAGCTCATTCTCGGTATTGATCGCTACTCTTTCAAAATTCTACAGTCGTTGATGAAGTCATTAAAATGTATCAGCAATTTCCTGCCTCTTGGATGATGCCCTTTGTACTATATTGATATTTTGTAGATGCGTATCGAAAGGAAAAAGGAGTATCGAAGAGAAAGGAGATGTTTTGAAGGAGTTGCTCGATAAAGATTACCAAGAGCATCTTTGCTTCGATTTCTCAATGCTTATGCATCGTGTTTCATGCGCTCATCTTGTTTATCATGTAACATCTAAACAGTAATATAACAAAATTGATTCAGTGCAACGCAAATTAAAGCAGAGGCACGATTAAAGCCGGATATTACGCGATTATAAATTTCGACCGCGTCAATATTCATTTTAGTGGATAACGATAGCGTAAGTTCTATTTTATAGCAACCGATAAATCCTTTATATTGATCAATATGGCGCCATCGGTCTCGCATTAAATAACAATATTTACGATCAAACGTACCACGGCAATAAAGATTAAACAATCGAAATGGGCAGACCGGAGGAGGCCTTTATCTCTCATCCAAAATTTCGGAAGCCAAATTGCGAGGTGCCCGCGGCCCCGCTATTAATGCGCATACATATATAATCTATAAATCGCATGTGTTTAATGAATTTTTCGTTAATATCGGCAATTCAATCTGCAAATAGAGCCGGACCCGTTTTGTCATGCAGCGCAATTCGAATTTATAACTCGCCCGGTGCTTTGACGTATCATACCGCATTGGCTGTTTGCACGCGTTGGCGGATACGTGTATGAATATACGTATGCGTTCGACTACGTGAACATTTGGTATCGTATCCATTACATCGCGGTGGTTGCCGTCATGGAAAATATTGACGACTTTTATCGTCGGTGTCTCTGGCGAGAGGAACAGAGGGGTTCTATGTCTACGTCCCTCACTAATTGGGAAAAGTAAAAAAGATCGATTGCAGATAAATAGCGACAGTAGAATATTAATTATTCGTGTCGATCAGTTTTACATTTTTTTTCTTTTTATATTTATGACTAGAACATAACATTGCGCGCGCTATGCGCGTGCCATTTGTTTTTCAAAATATTAAATATAGGATAAATAAAAAATAATGTTATAACACGACGTAACACACGAAGCAGCGCAAGATAATGAAATAGCGGAAAGGGGGCAACAGTACTTGCGAGAGTCGATTTAACATCTCTTTTTTAAGAGTGAATAGTTCCGCTTTATCTTAAACTTTAATGCATCATGCAGGATTTCAATTTCTATCATTAGACTTTTATTAATGTATATTATATTTTGAATATTCATGTTATTCTTAAAATTAAATTATTGACATAGAATTACGAGAGATAAGATATTTTAAAGCATTTTTTCTGGAAAATTTAAAGTAACTAAATTGTGAGAAATTTTCATTACGCGTTTTTTATATAATTACGTAATAAATTTTTTATCGCATCGTTGAAAAGATTTCATTCTTGCATTATGCGTTATACATTATCAAGGTATAATAATCTTCGCACAGGATTATTGTTGTATTAATCGCAAGTTATGAGATGCAAGCAATTTTCGTGCTTGCAGGATAATCTTGCCAACTTAGGCAATTACACACAAAGGGTAAAATTAACCGCGTGTCATCCTCGCCTTAATTAAATTACTTCCCTAAGATTAATTGCTTTCTCTACAGCTCCTACACTACTTAATACATCATTTAAGCTAATTCGAGTATCTTAAATGATGTTCATCGTAAAATAAAGATCACTTAAGTTAAGTAGATAAAAATACTCTATTATATTTTTTTAATATAAAAAACCAGTAATAAAATATTAGCTTTAAAAAAATACATATATAAAACTGTTATTACGAATAATTAATAACCAAAGGGATACGATAACACATCAATTAATTAAAATTCGATTAAACCGATCTTGATGAAAATTTTCTGAGATTATCCATTAAAATTACGCGCTAATTGCAATTGTTTAAAATAAAAAATTATTATACATTCCTTGAAAAATCAAGAGAAAATAGAATTTTATCACTGAAATATGATCGCCAGAGTTACCTTATTCGCACTTTCGAATTGAATAATTAAGATAAGATTGGTAAATATCGTTTATACGGTACAGAATTTCGTTACGTGAGATCTGTTTAATATGCCATCAACAGTTGCATCGTGTTTCGTTCTGCTCATCATTGTGTTCGCCAAATTTTTTTCCGTAATCCTGTTCTTCGTTGCATCGGCAAAATTTCCAACCAAATCCATGAGCTACGGCGTGCATCGGACGGTTGTTTAAAATCAGCCCATCGATGACAATTTATTATTACAGGCTACACCGCTATTGCGCGTAATCTGCGTCACGTTTTACAATTTACCGGTTCTCTCTCTTTCTCTCTTCGACTTCCTCTCTCCCTCTTTCCCTCCCCCTCTTTCTCTATCTATCTTTTTCGCGCTATCCACGAAGCCCGTTTCGTTGCAACCTACCAATGCCCGTCGGCGTAACATGGCGCCCGCGTATAAGCGCGAACCCTTTAATTACGCTTTTATCTGATGCATGGCGTAATGATGTTGCAAGCGCGCGGAATCACGATGTATAACGCGACCGATGCACAACCGCGCACGAAAACCGCGTACGACACGCGCACGGATGTGCAAGCACGAGCCTCAGGTCATATGAAGAACTGAACGATGCGCCAAAATTGAGGGTTTGCGAAATCCGGAAGCGTCGACGAAATGGACCTTTTCATCGGTATATATCAGACATGTACTTTGGCGTAATGGGCAATGTGGGCTTTGAGCGCTTATCGGGCCCGTATCTCGCTCCAGGATTAAGCCAGAAATCGGCTATGTCCACCGGTTGAGTAAAGAAAGATTACGTTACAGGCATCGTGTTTAATGTACGGATATAGTATCTAATTGACAGTGACATTTCTGCTTTGCAATTTTGACGTGTCTACATCATACCACAACAAGCGAGATGGAAAATTAATCGAAAAAATCGTATTTATATATTAACGCTTTGCAACATTTATGAATTTGACGCTGTTTCGAATGTTGTTAAATGATGTAGAACTCTACATTAGTACATAGTAGAAAAACGACATTTTTCTTTTGAACGATTACACGAATAATTTATATTAAAAATAGAATAATATCTGATAAAATATTAATATTGTAATTAATACACTATACTATTTATTGTCTTTTCAATCTATAATAAGATTGCTAATTAATTAAGTTAGTGGAGTGATAAAAGCTGATCTGCGGTTAATATAGTTTCCTCGTCACAGATAATCAATATTTCATATAATTTAATATTAATAATACGCAATCTCGTAATTAATTAAATAAAATTGCACTTTAATTATGTAATGGATCAGCGTAATTTTATTTCAATAGTATTCCATAAAAAATTGTCTGATTGAAAAAGAATATCTATTTTATGTATTAAATTAAAAAAACGAAAAAGATATATAATTTCTTTTCATAATATCCAATGACAATAGCGTTTCTCTTGTAAGTTCCTTCCTTCGTTATTTTTTAAATCTTATTTCTATCTTTGCGTTAAGCTCATTGTCAGTGGCAGATGTAACTTATGTGTCACAATATCACATCCCAGTATTATGATGAAACTAAAGTTGTTGAGCAATTATATTTTATTCTAATGAATTTAAATTGATTATTCCAAAAAATGTATGCAGGTATATTTAGATATTTACAAATATTTCGTTTACTATTTGCATGTGTTATTCTTAAATATTTTTATTTATTATTTTAAGTTAACGGATGAGACCGATATATTTATACATTCAAAATAGAATAAAAATTTGTGCAGCAAAATATGTTTACGACATAATTTCGTGCAAAAAATGACATCGTATTTATTATCTCGAACAGTCTCATCGTTAATCTTTTCATTCTTTCCTTGTATTAAATATTAAAAATAAATATTAAAAATATCATGTATAGTATTATGAATACGTAAATATATTTTATGTATTTATAATATTATATATGAATACATTAAAAAATATTGGTGATATAAATAATGTTGCTTTAATTCACCGTTTTTCCGGCGAAACTGTTCAGAAAAGACGTCTAAGAATACCTACTTCTTTCACTTAATTTTTACGCCATCGTTTTATCATTGTGGCGTGATATTACTGGCACGTAAGAAATAACTGCGTGTAAGTATTGATCGACCATGATCGTTACACACACTATTACAGAAGAACCAATAATAGCTGTTCTCCATTGGGTGGGTAATCACTACTTGAAACTTTTATTTTTCATTTTCCTGTTTCTTATCGTTTCCCTGTCCTTCCTGATGTAAAAAGCGCAATATTATTTATCTTAATTACTTATTTTAGATAAGTACAAAAGAAATTTCCTTTTCGATTCATATCTAACACTTGTTTTTATAAGAATGTTTCTTTCTAGACAAATTATTATATCATTGCTGAGGAATTATTTTTAAATCTTAGATTAAAGCTGCTTAAAATTAAGTAACAAGTCATTTACAAAACTAATTACAATTTTTAAACTGTTTCTGCAGTTTAACTTTCCACTATATGCACAGTTTTTCCATTGTATTGTGCATGCATATGACAAACATATATTGTCAACTGTCAACGGCTTTGCTTTTCGAGAAAACCGTCTTATACAAAACTAATTTTTTCACGGACTCTACAAATCCTTCGGTTCAGAGAGAGAAACATCTTTCCCGCTTACGTTTCTCTTGATCCCTGTTTTCCCAGTGTGGTAACGAGGACAAGTCGTTCCTCGTTAAGGAGAAAGCCTTGGGAGTAGAAGGGTCTTGAAGCAACCAGTAAAGTCGGTAGCCGCGGAATTCTTGGCGAAAGGCAGCCTTTATTTCACCCTTTTCGTACTTTGTTTCCAACTCTTGCTATTTCCCGCGTCTCTCTCATTCTCTATTATATCAATCCACCGGCGCTTATTTTTCCACTAGTGTATGGTGATTTCTTCGTTTTTTACGTTTAGTACCAAACACATTTCGAAATTGAAAGCTGGTTGAGTAAAAATAACACCGACAGGAGTCTGCAGTACAATGTAAAAATAAAATTCACTCTCAGAGTTTAGCTTAACTGCGAGGTGCAGTATACTCACGTCGACCGATATTTATCAAGAGCGAATAATAGTTTTTGCGAATTTACATTTCCGAGAATAACAGGTAACCCGTTGCATGGCTAATACGCCCAACGCATATGAAGTATGCACTTGACAGTTCCTTTCTTTCTCGTTAAAAAGGTGGGAACAGTAACGTTGGAAGGAGGGGCGGAGAGAGAGAGAGAGAGAGAGAGAGAGAGAGAGAGAGAAGGGAAGCCGAAGGTGAGAACGCGTGATTTTCGTTCATCGACGCGTTATCTGCATAATGCGTGGTTTGTCCACAGGTTCTCATGGGGGGCGGCGCAGGTGTAACGAAGATGCAGATCGCTTCGTGCGAAAGAACGTGATATTCGTAGCACGCCTTGTCCTCCATTATCGTTGCCCGAACACGTTTTTCATGAGGCGATCGCGGCATCTCTCGCCTTTCACACCTTTTTGGCATAACCCTCGCCGCAGGTGACTCAAACAAATGTAAAAAAGAATGGACATTAAAATATTTCAGATGAATCGTGCGATAATCCATGCACGGGAATACCAATAAAAACAACGCGGTGGAATTTCATTTTGATATCGTTTCGTGAAATACATCGCGGTGGACCGTGGCAGTTTTAACGTTTAATTATGCAATAGTTGGTCTAAAGTTGTAACGGCAGTTTTCTGAGAGTTACGGCAATATAAGTGATAAAGCAGCAATGAATTTTGATGTATGAGGTTTTTCGGCAAAAACAGAAATTCTCATACGAACATATGGCGGGCAGAGTCGAAAGTGATATCTCAGGGAAACGTAAGTGTGAAACGTGGCGTAGGTTGATGTTAAACTTGATTTCGGCTTCACCCGAAAGTTCGCCCGAGTTTGCTACTTCTCCAGAAGTAATTCATAACTTTTACCACGGCCCAGTTCAATAACGTCTGTTCCGCTGGCGCGCGGTTCATACTGATAATTCATTTTAAAATAGTTCATAACTAAAAACCAAAGGGATACAGCGTCCGAGAACATTCGACGCTAAATCAGGAAACTTCCGAACGCAAAAGACGGGAATCTCGTAAAATTACATTAGGGCAGTCATTTTCCTCCTCTGATTGCGGCCGGGGGGTTCTGGAAATTGCACCGAGTAATGGATATTCAGGAACGTTCCCGCCTCGACATACCTGGTCCCCAGAAAGTTAAGAAAAACTTGGTCTTCCCATAATTCCGGGGAATCCACGCCGATTCATCGTTTTCCTCTCGTCTATTTTTCCCGTTGATCGTTTCGGAATGAAGGGAGAGAAATCGCGTAGCGGCGGCAAGATACACGCCGTGGAGATCTAAAAAGACGAGACAGAATTTTTCGTCTCTTTCGACGAAAGACGGTAGTTCGATAGATCGTAATAACTATTCTTACCCACCACGTTTCACACTGTGGAACGCCGCGCCGTCCACTTGGCGTAAACACCAGCATAAATTCCGGAACGGCTCTTTCCCGTTCCCCCTGCGCCATTCGCGTTACATCCCGGCCATCTCGCACCACCGTTAACTGTTACGGGACCATCGAGTGTTTCTCACCCTCTACTTAGCCAACCCGCTCGTTTCTTTCGGGCGAAACAAACGAACGGGCGGTTTTCCATTTCCCCGATCGATTTTGCCGATAATGGCGACAATACTGGAAATAGTGAGAGCCATTAGTCCGGTGATTAATGACGCGCTTATGATCGAACAGGAGCGCCGCGCTTTCGCATCCCAATGCTCGCCTCTCTACTCTACCAGAAAGATTTTAGGAATCTGGGTTCTTTCACAGCACCACGGCAAAAGAGCATTATTGTGACTCTGCGAAATTCCCAGTAATAAGAGACACGGGACCATTATTCACATGGATGTCTTGGCGGGGCGAGTGATTTGCGAGCACAATAGACTAGTGGGAAGCGCGCAATGCCGCAAATGTCGAGATTATTTGTTAAATGGTACGGTAAGAAGAGAAGCGCGCGGCTACATCGCGCGCTCGTATCAAAATTCATGTAAGCTCACCGTATATATCGTTGAATGAATATTTTACCATACGTATATATTTTTTAACATATCTTTTGAAAGTCGACTTAACGAGCTTCGAATATAAACGGTCGAGGGAGAATGCCAAGTTTTGTTGGCAGGTGTTTGTTTTTCACGCAAATGATTGGAAAACTGTGTACTTAATATCGTTGAGGGAAACGAGGCGTTGTGTATCGATCGCTGCCACAGTCGTCGTTAAAACTCGATCGCGTATAAAGACGGGAATTAAAATAGTTATCAAAGCAACGGGAGGGCGTGCAATTAAGATATCCGAATTGGAGCTCGCTCTGAGACCCGCGCGGTATAATCGATTGCCTTTGTGGCACCTGTCGAATGACGGGTAAAACCCGATTTTCAGATTCCATTGAGAGACGCGAGAGCATTGGCGGTCGGGAAGACGAGGAGGCAATGTGACTGACAGGCTTCATGGTTTATTCGACAAGTCGAAGAGTACACAGGGAAGCCTATAACATCGTATCCAGCTTGTGCTTTGGGCTAACAGCCTGGGTGTCCGACGATGTACCATGATGCATGACGCGGTGTCGAGTTCCAATTCGCCGGGCATCCATGAAAGCAGGCTCTGTGCCCGATGTAAAATATCGGCGATTCGGGATGAAACGAAGCACCCAGCGTCAGGCTTGTGTGCATATGGTAGATGAGGACCGCCGATTGCGCCTCTTTGAACGATTACTTGGTGTGCAAGCGGATGGTTTTACGGCTAAGTAACACGTGTGTGCGTATTGTTGATATGAAAAATATTAACGTTATACATCAGCGATACTCTTTTGACGTGGAATAAGCAATACGAAACGCGTTGGGCTGATATTCCGAAAAGGCAAAAGGATACAACTGTAGGGAAAAGCCGCGAGGGAAAACTTTTCTATCGAAAACTATCTTCAATTAAAAGGTGAATGCGTTTTATTCTGTATACATCGAGAGTTATTTTCAACGAAATATTAATTCACGGTCTCGGATCAATGACCCGAGAATCGATTGCGTGTCACCACACTTCGTGACTCGATTGGACCTGTCCTCTGAATAATGTTTGCGCTTTCGTGATTGTCCAAATACGCTGCGGTAGAAACGTAATGTTGGTTTATATTTTATTGCGGACGGCAACGAAATATTTATTTATACAAATATTTTAGATCAATGTTACATCAATTAGAATGCATAACTTTATCAAGGTTGCGAAACGCTAGGCAAATAGCGACATCCATCAATTACGTTGGCTTCGGATATCGATGTAATTAGAACGCATAAACGTTATTAAATATTGTTTATTATTGGATATCGATTTTATGTGTTCTCGCATGGAATCGCATAATAAAATCTAATATATAATCACGAATTAATATATAAAATTTATTAAAATATTAAAATGGTTATTAACATAGCAGTATACCTAAATATCATTTAATACAGTTATTAACCACATTTTGATTCATTGATTAATAATTAATAAAGTAATTAATTAATGAAGGATCGGTGAGAAGCGTCTCACTTATTTTAATTTGACACGCGTTAATTATTTTAATATGATTTATGTAATTAAATCTTAAAAAATATTCAATTTTTTTTTAGGAAAAATATTAGCTCCTTTCTAGTTGCGAGAAAGAGAATCGTACATAAATAACACGTAAATTTTAGTTGCATGTTTTAATACGCATTATTGAAATCTGAGATGAATGAAAAGACAACGTTTAAGTAAACTTTTAAATCGTCGTTGTATGCAGAGGAAAAAATAACGATATAGGAGACGTATATGGGAACATTCTTGAACATTCAAAACGGATTTAGGAAGGGTACCTTCGTAGATACCTACTCGATGAGGATTAGGAAGTGATTTGCAGGCGATTGCCGATAGCGATGGAAACACGAAAGCCGGAATTTATCGTGATTGGAGCGAGTTCTCGCAGAGAGAGTCATGAAGCTTCGAGGGCCGTTATCTCGTGCATGCGCTAGATACGCACGAACTATCAGTTTTCATGAACATACTCTATGATGTAAGTACGTGCTCTCATTCTTGGCGGGGACATATTTATCGTTATGTGCAATATCCCCTTTCAACAAGTACACGCGAGTTCTATAGATCTTGAAAGTCTATAGATACGGCGGGAAAAGTCTAAAGGCTTGTAAATAAACGCATAGTGGAACGTAATCTGCTTCAATAAGACTCATTTCGTGGGACATTTAATTAGGAAACGTCGTATTTTGTTTCCTCAGCGAAATGTATCTTCCGAAAGCCGGTTGGAGACCTTGGCAAGAATTTCTTTTCCTGTCGCGAAGCCTCATTAATTTCGTCAGAGTAACGACCCTGGCATTCCGCCCCACTACCGGCTTTCGCGTCTCGCGCTCTCTCATGTTTTGCCGAAAATCTTACGTTCATCCGCGCCTGGACCGCGAGTGGCCGGCGATTATGGCGACTCATTAGCTGCGCCTGTAAATCATCGCGGTCTGCACGACGGAGACGGGAGATGCGCGCCGAATGTGGGAGTTTCGGAGCGGAGCGCGTGGAGCGCGCGCGAGCGAGAGGCGGGAGGACGAAGCCGGGGTCCAGAGCGGGACGAACGGCGCGAGCGTGTCCGAAGGCGACCGAGCACGGGCGGAGGAAGCCGACGCGGCTCGCGAGGGTTCCTCGCGATATTCAATGGTTTCAGTACCGAGCCGCCGCGGGTCAGGACTCGATGTGGCTTCATCGCAGGGGAGGTTCGTTACCGGTGCGCCTGACGACGGTACGCGACGCGGACGAGTGATCCATGAATCAAAATCGAAGCGGAAGCGCGCGGTGTCATCGCCTCACGGGTCACCAGGTTGACCGCCCTCGCGACCTGCTCCGCAAGTGTCGATCGATGATCCGGAAGTCGCGATCCGCGGGACACCCGGCCTAAACGGCGGCGCGATCGCGTTTCTCCGCCGTTTAGGCGCGATATCGTTCAAGTTGACGCGAGTGGATTCCACGATTCTTCGTTTAACGTCTTCTTTCTTTTTTCGCCGTTTTTGAGAATCTGTCTTCGAGGGCGGATATACGATTGTCTCGCGAGTGCGCTCGTAACGCACATGTTCGCTCACCGCACGCTCGGTTGCCGCAAAATCGAGGGGTAAGTGCGAAAGAATCGAAGCCCCCGATCGGCCGCGCACTGTGTCTCTGTTCCAAGTAAATGCATCCGGATACTTATGTAGCTCCGTGTTCGATTCCAGCAACGCGCTTTACAGTTGAGTCTATTTGCGGCATTTTAATCTAAACGTAACGTCGATGCACCGTGTATAACTTGGCCAATAACTTTTACACGTATGCAGTTCGGCGTTGATTCTCGACTGCTGCACGACAAGAGACCATTATGCTGAAACACAAGAACGAAATATAGCAGAAAGTGCAATCAATGGTGAAGAGCGATATTTGTTCCACGACGCGACAAGCGCCCCATTGCGAAATTTCCGACATTCGCATAATTTCAATAGTTGGAGAACAAATAGCTTCATTCGATTTCCGCCACTCGTGCAAAGTTTAGAAACTGGAATGATTCGATTTCAAGATTAATAATTTTTCGACGAGTGTCTCAAAATTTGCCTTCGCATCGAGTGAATTTTCCTATTTCCGAATGATATCGCGTCCTCGATCGGAAGAGATAAACTGTTTAAGGTGCTTTGAAAATTTGTCGGGCACATAGTTCACAGTTGCGATTGGACATATATCGTACTGAAGTTACGACTATCGGAATATCGGGACACGTCGAATCCAGTTTGCAAGTTGAGTTTGCAAAAGGCCCGGTGGATATATTGTTTCATTCCGTGAAGGTTTATCGTACGATGAACGCATTAGCGGGATTTGCGACGGGCATAGAGACAGAGGCGCTCAGAATCCGAGGAGAAACCTGCATCCGTCGCTCCGGCGACAATAAAACTACAATCGCTACTCAGAACCTGTCAGGAGAGGCTTCGCTCCGTTACGGATCCGTTTATCCGGCAAATCCAGTGATCATCTGTTCATCCAATACGCCCCGTGGAATCCCGCAGCGGCGAAAAATTTACCTGACAGAAACGCATCGGTCACGGAGTGAAAAAGGAAACGATAACAAACGGCGTAAATGGTCCGGAGCGGATAAAGTTTCAACTACTCGCGATATCCGCGTTTGAAGAATCACGTCTACATCGATCGGAAAATCTACCGGGGAGATCGATCGCGTGCTTAAATCGCGTCCGACCTGAGAAGAAACTTACTAAAAAAGGAAGATCGTCGAGTAAGATGGGAATACCGTATGCCGACAGCATACGTCGTCATTAGAGGTCCGGTGTTTCGTTCTTGAGTGGCTCGAAAGACAAATAGCCGCCGTCTCATTAAATGACGACGGGTAGGTGAGCGACAAGATAGATAGGGGGACGGCTGCGTGGCATGTCGGTTCACGGCGACGGCTACGACAGCAACAACGACGGCAAAGAACGGCGGATGATGTGGATGGCGGCGCAATGCAGCAGCAGCAGAAGCAACAGCAACAACGACGAGAACGGCAGCAGCGTCGGGGGTTGCAATTAGTGCCGACTCGCAACGGTCGCGAGACAACGTAACGACTGAAGAGGGGTGGTGGGCGGCCAGCCGCTAGGGGGTTAAGGGTGTGTGCAGTGTGCGTGAAAGGGGGACAAAATGTGGTGGAGGTGGCGGTGGTGGAGTGTCGTGACGACGACGATGCTGGTCTTGGTAGCCGCCACGGCGTACTCGCCGTCTGTGGAACTATCCGATCTAGATAAGCCAAGTGAGTAATGCGTCCCGTTACGTCACTAGTTATGCCTGATTTACAACTTGACTTAACCCTTTCGGTACGGCGGAGTCACGAGGTGCTTGCAACCGACGAATGCGCCGGTTCACCGGTGTGTCAATAGCAGACGGTAGAATTTGATAGAGGCACGAATTGGCACTGACTATGCCATTGCGCGTGATATATTATTGATATTATTGATTATAAATGATAGAAAAATTTACAATTCCTATATTTGTAGAAAGCAGAAAATTCTTTTGTCGAAAATATAATATCACACGACTTTGAATGACTCTCGACAAAGGTACTTCGCTGTAGTGAAAATGTCAAGAGCTTCCAAGGCTCAATGCCGCGTCGCGTAATATTTCGCGGGTCGAAGATCGTGACGCGACGAATTAAATCAAATCTCTATGGTTTCTCGTCACGAGGCTGTTGTGAACTTTAAACAGCGGATTATTATCGTCGACCTCATCCGACGAAGTTTTGCCCGATCGCGTTCCGGTTTCGCCCTCGAGAACGCAGACTCCACGAAACTCGAGTACGGTGTAGTCGATAAAGGGGGATATAAATGGAAAGGTGCTTCTGAATATCATTAGTGGCATTCTCCGATGTCCCATAATTAAACGGACACTTCGCACGTGTCGAAATTGTCCTTGAGGCGCTACCGTGTGTGCGTCGGGCGGCGGCGCCGACGAGTTACGTGCAAGTATTTAAAAAATTAAAATAACATACGGCATGTTATTTCATCGCAGTCGGATCTTCAATGTAAATCATAATTGTAGGAATTTTAATCCGACGGGTACGCAACCGCGCGAGGTCGATGCATATCATTAGCGATAGGAATACTGTTCTCTGATTAAAATCTCCTGCGCTATTACGTAGTCGTAATTGTGTTCATCAAACGACAGTCGCGTACGCGATTTCAAAGATATCGTAGAACAAGAAGAAATAGATTTTAGAAAGAAAGAGCAATTTTAAATAATTATTAAAATTTCTAACAACTTTTAACATTGCTGAAACTTTGAATAACTTTTTCTATTTAGTTGTAGTAATATCTAGTATCTAGTTAATATTATCCTTGATTTGTGAAAAATCTCTTTTTTCTCTCTTCTCTCTTCTAATAAAAAGTAAAGATACATCAATTACGTTAAAGCTATCATTAATATAGACAGCAATATTTAAGTCTTCATAAATTACTCAAGCGATAAGCAATGCAATGAACTCGTAAATGTCAAAGATCTTTTATGAAGCAGGAAACTAGTATTAAAATTGCCAAGCTATCCTCGGACGATGAGTGATGCTATAATAATCTAATGTCTGACGTAACCAAACTAAAAATATGATCACATATTTTTTCTGCGTTATTGATTGCTTGACATATTTAGAGTAACCAGAAGAGTAGATGCGAAACTTATGCGGATAGATTATTAGAAAACTTTTGCCATCATATCCATTTCGTTATGCGCGCGTCTTATTATACTTGGTTCTTTGTAATATGCGCTACCTGAAATTAATTTAACACCCTGCCGGATTAACAATAAAGAAAATTGTAGAACGAAGGGATCCGATCGATTCAGGCTCAGCACGTAAGAGAAGGCTTAGGGAAGAGAATGACGGCTAAACTAGTTTAATTAAACCACGGCGCTAAGCCCCTCTTAAATTTATAGCTGCGCGATAAAAAAGGATGTTCTACAGTGGGGACGTGAAGAGAAAAAATTGGAGTTTCAATAGCGGAGTTCGGCCTCGTTCGGCTGCGAGGGCGAAAATAATGTGACAGCAATTTTGCACTTTTGCGAAATTCCTTTGAGAACATTTCCGCGCCATTCATTTTTGTTTCTATTCTCATATTACAGATATAATATAAATACTAACGAAATATTTTCCTTTTCGCATATTTAATTCCGATATGTTGTAATTTAGAGCACACACAATTATTGACTTTTATCAGCTTATATTTTGTAACAAAGAGCCTTTGACATTTTCGTGAATTTTAGTTTTGATGTCCAAATGTATCTTTAGTGTCTATATTTACTGAGAGAATAATGTAACAGTTTAATGGGAATATCTGGGAATATTCAGATCATCACTGATGACATATTGGATGACCAGACCGACTAATGTTAGCTATAATTGACAATCACTGGGCATATTCTCTATAATTCTAGAAACTACTAATGCAATAATAAATTTATGATTGAAAATGAGTCAATTATAATAACATTTCTACATTTGTCATTTCAATCGAGAGAACGGATAAGTATTATCGCAAAAAGATACTAAGCAAATAAATAAGTCATTTCTCAATATTTAAATTATATTTAATGGATAAAGGAATAGGGCAGAAAGTAGGACAGAAAGTCTGTTTCTGAACATTGAAGGAAAGAAAAAAGCACCAAGTAATCTTCGGTTATTTCATAGGGAATTGCAATTGCGCATGCAATTCATATATAGTGTAAGAGACGCAGAATCGATCGAATCACGCTAGTGCCTCAAAATTTTCGTCAGGCAAATTTCATGCTCGGTTCCCTTGAGAGAAATTCCAGAATACTTTCGAAGCAAATAAGATAGATATATACATATCTAGTAGTCGACAACAAATTATTCGCGCGTAATATATAGGTTCTTGCAACCATCGCTGATTCAAAGGCAGTTAATTACGATCGAAATTACTCGGCTTCGTTATACAATTATTTTACAGCGTAGCGAAACGTTAGCCTATGTTTTCACAAGGTTTGTCTGACTTCTACTTCAACAGGTGTTGCTAGCGGCGAAAGACAACCGACGTGTACGCGCTACACGCGTAACTAACGCGTCGCGTTAATTAACGACGCTTTCATGTTTATTCGCATAGCATAAGGCCAGATGCATCTATTTTGCCGCGTTCCGGTATCGCGAAATAATGGTATTCGATTTCTCCCTAATGAGGCTAATCTCGTAGTCGAATGCGTTAAAAAAACGATGAATAAATGCCGGTGATGAGAGATGTGTTTATTTTTATAGCATTCTGTGGTTTTTAATGTCTAGTGTTGTACGCAGTGCGCACTTTTAGTAAATAACAGAAACCGCAAAACCGGAAAGAACAACTTTAATGTGCACATCATCGGGAAATGTACTTTGTACATAAAGAGGATCTTTTTATGCTATGTTTTTACAAACATAGCATCGTAAAATGTAAACCAGAGCTCACCATGGCAAGCTAACGTTTTATAATAGAGACTGCATAACAGTTTTCACCATGTTACAATATATGAAAAATATGTTACGGAATATATTTCAGCTTAAAAAAGCAACTTATCTTTTTTACATAAACAAGATTTTTAAAAAATTCTAAATCTCAGTAGAGACGACGTATATATACATAGCAGAATGCAAATTTTTAATAATCTTCTTCAAAAATTTTTAGATTTTTAAAATATAATATTAACTTTTATATTTTCTCGTTTTAAAAATATCTCCGGAGAGATAAAGAGAGATAAACGTCCTTTTATTTATTTTAAGAACGCGAAATATTTATTATAAGTTCAGTTACATAGCTGATTGATTATTAAATTCATTTTCTTAAAGAGTTAGTATATATTATCTCGTACAGACTCTGGATACATCATATCTCTAACAGTGAGAGTACTTTCCAACAGCAGCTTTCGAAATCACAGCTACGGCATTGTGGTAATTAATTTTTTTGACGGCAAAGCCGAAGCGAGGGCAACGACGGAATGACCACGAAATCGACCTAATGGGCGGCCATTTGTCATTCTCCATAGGGTAGAAGGTGGCACTGCGGAAGGGGCGAGAAGGGCTCCTTGCACGCTGCCGGCCAAGACGATAATTTGCACGCGATTTCATCCGCCGTATACACCTTCCGCGTCGGTGTATGACTTAATGGAAACACGAGTTGGCTCGTTCCAGAATTCAGAAATAGCAGGACGCTCGTAATGGTGAATGTGCCTGCGTTTGCGCGAATGTCACTTTATGTGGCGATCGATGTAATTACTGGAGTCGTAAAAACGATTATTAACGTAACGACACGATATTATTGTACTTTCGTTGCCGTTAAAAAATAGGAGATCTCCTCACCGTCGTATATCCTCGCGTAACAATCTTATCGACATAATAGCCAGAGTAAGGTAAAAGGAGTATTATCTCGAATCTAAAACAAGGCAGAGACGATCAAGCGACATAACATGTATGTTTCATACCCGACACGCGAATATTCCAGATTATCTCGAGTCTAATCCTGGGAAGATTAATTGGAATTGGCAATGCACTTGTTATTCTTAGGCGACCGTTGTATGCTGAATAATATTACGTGCGCGCAAAAACTTAAAGAGACCAAACAGATGATTATTATATGATTTGAATGAATAACCTCTTTCTGTCAATGAAAAATTTATTTAAAGATGATTGACAAGCAGCGGCGAGAGATATGATGAGACATATATTTCGCTTGTCGAACGATCTATTTTCGTGAAAGCGACTTGTAAGTTGTATCGAATGTATACGTTCGTGTGATAAAAAAATATTAAGACTTGCTTGAAGAGAGTAATTATATAAGAATGTGGATAAACGCGAGAAATTATTGCGGTACCATCTTTAACACACTGAATGATTATTTGCACGCGATCTCGGTTCATCGCGTTCGTAGGATAGAACCGTGATTAAAGTTTAGCACGGCATACTTCTTTGTTGAGATCCTCTTATTTAAAGTACTTATTTTACATTTCTTCAGACATTTATATCGGTCATTAAAACCATTTCTTACCCGTTTAAGGGATCCTGTAGCCGTCCGCGGTAAAACTTAACTGAATCGTGATAATTGCATATTGTAGAATAGTCCCAAAAACGCATGGCGAGTGGCGACACAAGATGCGGCGTGTGATATAAAATTTGTTTCGCGCCGCGCGACGAGAATGAACTCACATCGCCGCGAGCATTTCATACGTCGTAATTCGCGCAATTCTGTCAAGAAGCGACATATTTCATATTACTGTAATCCGCTGCAAACCCGGCAACAATGGTGCTGCGTGCGAACGCGCATTCCGAACTACATATTTCTCACGGGCCTCTCATACGTGATAGCGAAAATTCAGAATATCGCTCCCGCGGGTCTCGTTCCGCAAAACTGCAGCGCGGGTAACGAGTGGATCCACTTCAATATGTCAATACTATGAGCTTAACTCGTGACTGGTGACGCGGAATTTCGATACGTTTCGACGCCGCCGCGATAAAACTTAAAAACCTGTGGCAAAACGCGTGACAAATTTTTCACATCGTTCAGATATCGCGTGAAATTTATTACGCCTTGAATACTTTAAAACGCATGTAGAACCGTAGTTCTATATGTTTCTCTGTGCATTCTTAGCGCGATATTTTCCGACGACGGAAGCCAAATCTATTTTATGAGCCCGTTCGACGTGTCGTTGTCGCCGTGCCGCGCGGTGTATCAAGTTAATTCGTGCGTGAACGAAATTCTCGCGATGCAGTTCGCCGCGCTGTCTATTACAAGATGTATTTCAACGTGAAAGAAAGAAAGTTATCGTCATCATAAAATTTTCGTACGTCGCGGCGCTCGATCACCGATGTGTTTCCTCCTTTTTCCATTTATCTGTAATTCATAGCCCGTAGTGTTACGACCTCTTTCTCGTAAATATGACTGGTACCTATGTGCCGCGCGTGCAGTTTATTTCTTTTACGACACCTTTTTTTATCCGTCTCGCATATCATTCGAAGTAATAGGAATTTTTGCCCGTGCTTTCATTAGGAAGGAGGTGCGGAAATCGCGCTTACACGCGACCGCGAAGAACGCATATTTTCGTCACACTTCACCTAACGATCGTGACAATTGCATACCATCGCGATACCATCGAGCCACTAAAGTCGGTAATTATCGCGGCGAAGTTTCGCAGAGGTATGGAAAAAAAGGCGGGAAAGAAAGCTTTATTGCGAATAGTAACGCAGCGTCGTTAGCTTCGACACTAACGTGCGAATGGATTTACGTGCCTGTCTTTTACTTTCAACTTACCTGTCCGTTACGTTGTAGTTACAGGGCTAGGATTATGACGCCGTTCTTTCCTATTTACATCGTAAATGAGATACCTCGATTGCGAGCAACAGTTTTCTTAATATATACCGTAGCGTTTGGATATAAAGTACTTTTAAAAACTCTGTTTAAGTTTCCCGCGAGCCTTAAAAGAATAATGAAAATGCAACCTGTGACATGATACTTTTAGTTGGGTCAAGTCCGGGTTTAGCGATTTATTTTCAATATGCCAGCTTCCCTCTTTGCTTCGTCCTCTTTATTTCGATATGCATACTAACGAAGCTGTCCGAGGAATTCACTTTTCCCGGCTGCCGCCGACCTTTTTCGCGTACGATACGCGCGATCTTCCGCGTAAGAGTTTTAAATCGGCCGAGATTAAATTTGTACAAAATCAGGACGCGATGGTCGAACGACGTTTTCATGCAGATTATTCTAATCGACCTAGATCTTAATTTCTAATTCGGGAATTATGCAGATCGGGTGAATGAATTTTTTCCGTTTGGCGACGACGATATTATCCGATGGGCTCCGGTGAGCAATCCACCGAGACTAGAAACGGCGGGCGAAAAATCTCGTCTTGTCGTTTTGTACCCGATGAACGTAGCGACGAACCAGGAGCTGTGTGCTCCTGTCGTAACTTGTCAGTTTCTATCTTTCCGCGGCAGTGATTCCACGTAACTTTCTAACCGGTTAATTCGCGCCCGGCTATATTGGCCATCCGTCGTCGGTACGTCGGCGCTAACGAGTCCACGAACGAGAACTGGCGTGGCGCGTGAGGAATAGGAAGACGGTTTCGCAGGGAGTCTTTCTCTCTATCGAATCCGAAACGACTGTCGGCGGAACGCGCCGGCTACTCGTCGTAACAATATCCGAAACAGGTTGTCGGTACCTGCGCTGAACGTATCTTAGCTTACCGCAGATTACCAGTAATCCCCTGGGTTCGGGTAACAGTTACACGCTTTCAACGAGACACGGGAACTTCGGTCGCTCAGCGGCGACGGCCCGCGGCGCAACCCGGGACCGCCTCTCTATTGCAACGCGTCCGATGCCGTATAAACCGAATTCCCTCGACGTATCGGAGCGGTACGATGTGAAATTAAGTTCTCTCACGACGTTTTACACACACACACGCATTCCTGCGTCGCATTGAATATCCATTTTATATACATGTAGTATAGCACGATGGTCGAAAAAGCAGTTCTTCGATATTTTAGAAATTAATATTCGAAAGTCAAGTCGATAACCCGAAATGCGAAGTTTTATACAATCGATATGGCATTCGACTGTCCACAATTTGTCCACATTTGTCCATGAATAATTATAGATCTGATATTCGCGAGAAGGGGAAACTATTATGAATAATCAATGAGCAAGATAACAGAAAAGGTGTTTATTTAAAAATATTATAATGCGTGAGTAACAAAAGCAAAGATATACCAAGATATATATCAAGATTACTGATACCGAATTAACCAAATTCGCTTAGCATAATTATGATCAAATGATGAATCGGAGTCTTATTCGGTGCATATATGCTCGTCATTCTATTATCGAATATCTAGTGAATATATTTATTACATCTATTCATGGATACTCCAATAGATACTATTAGAATTCTAATATCATTTCAAATTATCTTAAAATATAATGAAATGTTTAAAAAATTTTCACTTTGTTATTAAATTCTCCGCCTATTTATTATATTTATGAAAAAAAGTGTAAATGCAAATCTTTGTCGCATAAATCGATAATTTATATAATTGGTTTGATATTTTCTGATATCTTAAATCTCCAAGATGTTTAGAGTAAATTATATATTATTTATTTAATTACTGCCTTCTTAAGCCACGTTTTGCTACTTTTAGATGCTACGTGTGTATTTATCATTTCTTTTAATATTCGTTTTTGCTACTTTCATGATAGCCAGTTGAACCTTAAGTATGCATAATGATTGCTTTCTGTCGACATAATAGTTAGTTTTGCTCAGAAACTGCTTTTCCGCTGCTTTGCATATTTAATGGCACATTTGACTGCACAATATCTTTATCATATCTACTATAAACACGTTTCGTTGCTGTCAGCTGCAATTAAACTTCAGCTACGATTAAATTTCATCTGATAGCTGATGAAAGATACGCTTAAAGCTTTGCTTTTATACTGGATACATGTGCATACGTTCGAATATGTTATTGATTATTTATTTAATTCGTAATCATTTATGTCATTCGTGCAAAATACAGAACGCATTCTTAATCGATTAAGATCATTAATGTCAGAAAACTTTAACGTCAGATTAATACGCTGTGCGATTCGGTGGCGGACGACGCTCAACAGCCAAGAATCCCTCGTTAATCCGCGTCAACAGGATGAAACACATTAGATATCATGAGATGAAAAAGAAACAAGAATAGAGAGAAAAACTCACAACAGAAGAATATCGTTGAGGATAGGATGGCGTTAGTCGTCGGGTTTTTTTCCACGATGCTGCCAGTTTTCCCGCCATATTCCTTTTTCCTCCTTTCGTTCCTTCATTCTTTATTGCGTCAGTATCTTCGCTTGTTTTAATAATTTTGGTTTAATGAAATTCCGCGATGATATACCATGGAAAATTTTATATTTGCCTGTCCGGTTTTATTAGAATTCGAAACGTCATACTTCGTGTTTTGTTATCAAAGCTATTTTAATATTGCAGCTTTTGACTCTGCCCGATGAAAGAGTTTCGTTTTAACGAATTTCATCATTGATATGTATGTATGTATATATCGCTTGTAAACTTCGTTGATTTCGGTGATTTCTTTCCAACTTTTTCAGAAAACAAATGTCGTACGCAAGATATTCTACATATAAACATGATACTCGTGTGCGAGAGAGAGATAAAGAGAGAAAGAGTCATGTATCGTTGATATTTTCCAGGTAAAATGAACGAACTTGCTACAACGTAGCATATCAAATGTCTCTTCGGGATTTCGAGCTTGGAATAAACTTTTACATTTGAGTGAAATCTGTTGTATCTATTCTATTTTCTCCGCTGAGCAAAGTTGTGCCTGGATTCGAACTAAATGTGCTGTTCGAAAATTGAATCGATTCACTTCATAGTAGCACGGAAGTTAATACTCGTATCCATTTAACTCGCAGGCAGAACAAACAATCCTCTTTTCCAATTATTGTAAAATCGTTAATTATTGCACGCTAGAGAAATACGATAAACAACTACGTTCGTGAATCTGATACGACGTATAAATTCTCGAGAACGTATCGAGCACAACGAGTGACGTAAATTTAAAAAATTTAATTTTCAGCGAGAGATAAAAATATGGCGAAATCCTGCCGGTTAAGCGGTAAGAGATAAATTAAAGGCGTTCGATGCTCGCGATCCATAAATAACACAACAAAACGGTTTTAATATATTATCCTGGCTGGGTTCGCTAAATGATTATTAATGGGCATAGATCTTTCTGTCCTTCGTTTTTGCATATTGCACAGCGCGAATGTCCGGCTCTCTCACTCGCGTACCGTCCACTATGTACAAACTGCCATCGATCCTCGCGCTTATATGCTAATTGCCTATCCGTGCTAATTGGAAGTGCCGCCGAGTGCGTTAATTATCTAACTGACGGTTAGCTATTCCTACCACTCAGCCTCTCTGGCGTACGCATTTCATTCGTTTCCGGGCATTCCATGAATTTCCGTAAACTTGAATCTGATTCGATCGTTTGCAGTGAGTGGTTTTTTTTTCTTTAGGATAACAAATGCATGCAGGTACGATTAACGCATCGGGGAATTGAAATAATGAAGAATTATTACTTGCAAGAAAGAGCAAAATCTGCTCAAAATGATAAATATAATAATTGCACCATTGAATTATTGTGAGACAGGATATATTTAGTCTTTCAAGAAGATTTTCAGTTTAAATCTATATTGGTGACTTTTCTTATCGCTGCTGTACAGTCGCAAAGCACTAATCCGTTTTAAGATGAATCAAGCAACATTTCGCAACGATTTAAGCTCGTCTTATATTCGCGTGAGCGACAGACAAAATTCATAACATTTCAGAGATATAACATTTCTCTAATGATGAAATCTTTTAAGAGAAGACTTGATAACGTGATCGCGAAATAGAATCCGGCTATATAGAAATTTTCCCATTATAACTTTATAATTTTATCATTGAAAGGAATCATGAAATTATTTGAGTATATTTCTGAAAGAAAGTAAAAATTAATTCCATTTAAAATTGATCGTCATATTAGCTTATTTATTACATTAGTAAAAGCTCATCATCATGTATACATGTATATATATTTAAATTATATAAATTGTTCATTGTCATCAGCACTGTTTCCTTTTGATAATTAGATTTTTATACTTTCTCTATATTATTATACTAGATTATATTATTACATCAATATCTGTCGGACAAAAGAATAATTTTGTGCGGTTTCTCGTTCGTGATTGTTATATGACTTACATGAAATGAACATACTCGTCATCAGCATTCTCTCTAGCGTAGAAGTTGCAGAAACGAGAAATTCTATTTTTGTACGACTTAATCACGCGCGTATACTACTTCATCGTCGTTAGTGGAATAGCGCTTGCTTTGTGCGGCGTGACTGCACTGCGCGTAGTACATAAGTTTTACATACGGTCTGTTCTGTACACACACGAGAAATGACATTCGTCCAAGTTAATGCAATACATAACGGAGATGTGAGGAGAGTCGCACATACGTGCCAACGCGGAAGCACACCGGTAGACGGAGAATATAAATCCCAAACAAGCGACGTAGGTAGTATATCTCTGGCACAAAAGGATTTCTGTATACCTGTCGTAGGTCCAATCTGCGGAAACGCCAATAAAACGTCGGCTCCTTTTAGCTCGATACATTCAGGAAGGCTGCGATATCCTTTGTTGAAGATGAGAAGACGTAAAATCGCGATGAGATCGCTTTTAAGGGGCCATTGTGTCGCGCGCGTGTTTAGATTTTTATAGAGACTTACCGGATAATCTCGTGCGAAACCCTCTTTCGCTGACGAATGCTCGTATAAAACTGGTAAACACCGGTGGCTCTTCTCTAAATTGGATTTACGGTTTTTTTCGGGTCAGACGTCGAGAATTGCGGAACGAGTCAGCATAATTTGTCATGTTCCCCGCGCGCGACCGAAGGCGCTTTTACTGTTTTTAACGAGCAATCGTATGATTTCACGGCGAAAGATAATCCGAAAATTTTACACCGAAATGAACCGGTCGTCGTCGCTAGT
This sequence comes from Tetramorium parvispinum, assembly GCA_011638315.1. Taxonomy (NCBI): domain Eukaryota; kingdom Metazoa; phylum Arthropoda; class Insecta; order Hymenoptera; family Formicidae; genus Tetramorium; species Tetramorium parvispinum. The sequence continues at coordinate 22,363 of VBVR01000159.1, read as the reverse complement.
TACGCCCGTATCACGATTAATTTTTGCACCGCCCTGGGCCGACAGCTGTGAAGGGATTTCAAAATTTTGACCGGGATTCGTACATATTCATGTATGCATGCACATATGTACGGACTAGCCAGAGTTTCAAATGCTATCTTTGTCACGCTTCGCATTGTCCACCTAATCAGGTATGACCTCTTGACCATTTATAGTCTCACTATCGGCGAATTGTCCGTTTCGTGAGCGCGACATGCATTTCTCCCGTTATTCGAAATTTCGAGACAAACGTGACATTCATTCCGCCTCGTGAGTCGATGACCTGTTTTCCGTTCGCGAACGCGAGAACAAGCGAAATTACTTTTCAACACGGTATGCTTGATACAGTTATATCTCGATACAGTGAGTTCCGAGCGTAGTTATGCCAAAATCAATAGAAACTTGACGTTCGGGCGAGGAAAAAGAGAAATGCGCGGTACTTTCTTACCAATTTGTATCAGGCGTCTTCCGGATTTCCGATAAATTCGAAGCACGAAGTTTGAAGATTCTATTCTCGGTTCTGCTTTTATGCTCCACGCACAAAAGCAGAATTCCCCTGAAGATAAAGAGATGTTTGGAAAATGCCGCGGGGATGCGGCGCCAAGATATTTTGACAGTCCGTTTGAGATTCCGTCCGTGACACAAATCCCGTTCCCTTGTAGGGTCGCACCCGCGCGCGCGCGCGCGCCCGATATTACGATAATCCCGATGCGCTACTCCCGTAGGAGTGTGACGGTCACGGTAGTTAATGGCGGAGCGTCGTTGAATATCCGTTATCCGATCTTACACGAGACTCGTGGGACGATACGCTAGAATCATGTGACTACCGTGACGAATCACTACTTCACGCGGGAGGGCAGCTCGACCTAATTTTCCAATGTCATAATTCGATATCAGCTACAGCTTGCAACGCGCGCCGATCTCATGTCGTTTCATATAAACAGGTGCATGTAATCGACACTTCGCTTTGAATAATACGACGAGAAGTGTCTATATTCCCCGTGCGTTAAAGCTTTGAACCGAGAATCGTACTGTATCACTCTTTGTACGGTGAAATAGTAATAATCGTAATGAGAACTCTCACCGAATGATCGTAACAAAAGAGATCCTCATTTACAACCATCTACAAAGAACATAATGAATCTTAATAGCCAACTGAGAGCTAAAGGATCACAGAATTTTCTATTACATGTATTTAGAGTAGTACGTCAGCTTGAAGTTGAAACCGGTACAAAAGAACGGTTGAGTGGATGCTTTGATAAATCGAGAGACTTATTTTTAAAAGTGCATATATTGGTTTTTGACAAAATTGTTTTTGACCTTTTTTATTTAATAACTGCTTCAACAGATACGAAGGAAAAAAGGAATTTCCAGGAATATGTTTGTCAATTAGAATATCGATATTTGCGAAAGAGCGACATTATTGAGTTTTTATTGACTTATCCTGGCGTGCAATCGAGAGCTCAGTGACGCGTTAACGATCCTTCGTAATTACGGTCGAATTATGATATTATCCAGCAGTATTTATATTACTGGTTGCTGGAAAATGGTGGCCGACATTGATCTCAATTTTTCACATGTACTGCCGCGCGCGCCATGTCATTTTAATAATTTCTTATTTCCGTTATCACACTGCGTCAATCACTTGAACGTTGAAGCGTTTCGTGAGTATAGATACAGGCATAATACATCTCAAAGCTTTTATCAGCTAGTGATCCGCTTCATCGTTACTACATAATGTCGGGATACTGTCCCTCATTCAATGAAACTATGTATCGCATTTGCAATAATGTAATTTCCCACTTGACGTCTCTTCCAGCAATATGACGCGTTTAATTATACAACTGCATTTGTGCATTATTAGGAAACATATACGCTCGTTTGTGCGTATCATTCGTAATCCTGACGTATGACATTTTATTAATCATCGGATAAAGCGCGCCGAGCAAATGAGCGAAAATTTATCACTCATAATCTTTATTAGGCAATATCGACGCGTCGCTCGTATTATCCAAACGAGACGATAGAGACGACGTGCCGCCATTTTCACCGCTTGTCCCCCTCTTTCAGGTTGATAATAAACATCAGAACGTATAATTTGACCGTAAAAGAATAATCATGCAGACAGCTCTCGCGTAAATATTGGCCGGCGGCAAATGTTGCTGAGCATTTAAAAACTTTTAAAACGCTGAAAAATGGCTAATAATCGTCTAACAGTCGATAACAACCTAGCACGCCATACCGTCTTTTATGACGGGACATAAATTTCACTGCGTATTATATGAAGACATGACGATAAAGATTATTATCTTGGCGCACTGTATTCTCAAGTATTTCGAGTGAGGATTCGATAAACCTCTCGCATTCAGAGGTAAATTCGGACGTAAATGCTCTTCTTGTTGCATTGAGAGGTCATGTTTGAAGAAATAAGTTGATGGCAAAATAATTCACCTCTCGCAGTAGCTTGCCAGTGAATACGCTCACACTCCGTTGACGGAAAGCGTACTGGGATAAGAATAACAATGAAAAGGAATATGGTAGACGCCAAACAGTTTGTGATGCAAACATCACACAGAGAAAAGAATGTTTTATTTGAGGGCCGCTCGTGAGTTGGTCGATCGATCGTTTCTGGCCGAACAAACATTTGACGATAGGTACATGTGAACGTACGCGTTCATATTCGTACTCGCAAAAATTCTCTTACGCGCGTATTTGCGTATTAAATTCTACACTTTACGATATGCATGTAACACGAGTCAATTACGAGAGCGTAACAAACTCTGATTTTTTAAAACTCATATTTCATAACTTTAAGAGAACCTATTACGAAATTCTGCACGACAAACAGAATATTCACTTTAAATTCGCTATATTTTAAATTTAAATCTAACAATATTAAGTATGGTTATAAAATATTCATTATTAATAATTTAAGAAAGTTTTGAGGTTTAAAATATTTTTTACTTTTTGTAATGCTGATTTCATCCACAATGCAGGAAAAGACGAGTATTAGCCGCAGGCAAACATTGACTACGTTCATGTTAAAAATATTATTTTGAAGAAACCACGATGTTATCAAGAAATACACAGAGACAATTTTTTGGAAAATTTCAAAACCTCTTTAGATTCTCATGCATGTATTTCAACTTAAAAAAATATGCTGTTTTATATATTTAGAGAATATATGCAATATAATATATAAAATTCTTTTAAAATGGTTAAAGGATTTAATAATTTAACTGTTGTAAAAATAAGTACTTTGTAAGATGTCTAACATCACGAGAATAATTTGTAATCCCTAGATAATATTCATTACAATGATATCTTTTACCTAGCGCGTTATGCAAGAAAATGATTCGGACAATGGTGTCGGAAAGATTGAAAGAGATTTTTTATCGCCACATGCGCAATAATTTATACTGCCCGAGTCATTAAAATATTTGCTTATTCACGAGATATAAATGCACGTGGGGGGAGGCTCGTTGCATGAGCGGGCGCTCTTGAATACTTCTCTTCGATGATAATTTTTTTCTAAATTTGTAATTAATCTTAGTCATCTTAAATATGCAAGTATCACTCCGGCTACGAGATAGTTATGAAGCTCTATGATAAATGACACCTGTGAGAAAAATTCGCGCTATCGCTTTCCATCGTTAGCATTCTCTTTGTCATTCCGGATTAAAAGCACGATGAACTCTATATAGAGCTTCGCTTTCCTGCGCCGAATTGAAAAGAGGAATAAGTCGGTTGGAAAGCCTCTCTAATTATGTACACGATACGCGCCTCCTGAATTAAATTAATAAATAATGGACACGCGAAACCTATATGTGTATTTTCTGATACACATCTCGTTCAAAGGTCAATGGTTATCTTCATAAAGTTACTTTTGTAACTGTAATATCGATAATATCTTATTCGGTTAATGAGAGATGTTATCGTAATAGAAGTTGTGTGAACAAACAATAAACAAAACGTATAATGTATTTAATGTAGGGAGAAAAGCAAATTAAACAGTAAAGCATATTTTTTATCACGTATTTTATTGCGAGATTATTGTATTCGAGTGCATTCGTTACATTAACAAAAAAATAACATTGTGTCAACAATAAAAGCACATGCTAGAATAACTAAAAAAGATATACTCGATATTAAAAAAAAAAGTGTATTACATATGTATACGCAAAATATATTTTTTTAAAATATCAATTTAATTTAGTTTTTATTATAAATAACTTGAATGTATATATTAGGAATTATTGCTATCAAAAATCTCATTCGGAATCCGTGTAATCTTCTTTATTCGATAATTTACAGTTAGAATACTCATTATACGCAAGGGAGCGATACATCTTCTGCTCCATCATTGGATTCGCTTTTAACTTTCGCGGCAATTCACAAAAAGAAAGAACAAGAAAGACCGATCTCGATTGCATTTCGCGATTGCCTGGCTTTGCTGCTTCGTCAGGAGCCGAAATGAGAATAAAGCCTCCGTGAGTTGCTTCGATACGAAGTATCTTCATCTTCGCGGATCGCGCAGCGGGCGGTTTTCCCTCGAGCATTTCGTATGCTGGTGCAGAAAATTCTTTTGTAAACTCCGAGTGGAGATTGTAACCGAGTGTTATGAATGCGATTAATATTCGCTTTCGAAGCAAGCCAATTAATTAAAATGCCGTGCAGGTAACAGTTGATCATGCGAGGCGATCGGTATGTACCTACAGCTTTTTGTTACATCGCGCACGAGTAACGATCCGCGCGATCCGCGCGACCCTAAGTAAAAAGGTCAACAGAATCGAGACAAGCTCTGGTTCTCCGTGACTCGCCGATTTTTACCTTGCAGATATCCCATAATAAATTAGTAACGTAAACAGTTTATGAGCAAATTTATGAACTTCGTGTGTACGTAACTCATATATTTTTGACGTAAGAATTTTAATTGGGTGTTTCTGTAATGCTTAAGAACCACGTAGCACGAATTAAAATAGTCAAAGATGGTTTAAGAAAGGGACGTCTCGCTTTCATCAAGAAAATGTATAACTCTCAACGGTGTTACTCTTATCCTTTCGTCATAGGTCGCAGGTTTCAAACTCTGTCATCGTGTCGACGTCGTATTCGCGCGCTTGTTGTTCAGAGCTTTGTCTCGCTTGTAACAACAGATGAACGCGCGTGAACGAGCTTGAAGCTTGAAAAGAGCTGAAAAAAGGCAGAAAAGGTGGAATTGTTATCGGACCGAGACATATCTTTCAAACGAGTCCGGCGAGTTGGCGTCGTTCCAACTCGTCCGACACTAGCTTTTACCTGAGAGAGAAACTTGCCAAGAGCTTACAAATGCTAACGAAGCACGATATTAGACGCTAATTAATAATGATTTCGATGATGAATACGCATGCAGAGGAGTAGCTGTACTCGCGAACCTCGTAGTCGTCATGCTTCTACCTAATTAAGGTCTCGTTATCACGATTTGAGAGAAAATATCGCCGGCAATTTTCATCGTCAGTTTCTGGCACGATTCCCGACTGTCTCTTTTTCCTTTAATTCGACTGGTTTGAAAATGACAAGGGAAACATATGGATGATCGTGTAAACCGGATGTCGTCCAAGTCCAATGTCGCAAATTTTCAATATGTTAAATCATGTCGAAGAATATATTTCATCTTGTCTAAATCGTTTGATTATGAATCTTCTGTTATTTAACGCAAATATGGCGAAATCTATGATCATTGGGAGCATTTTTTTACTTTTTTATAACTTTCTCCTGAGAGAGAAATTAGTTATACTGATAAATTTAATAAATTACATAAGTTAATTATATTGATAAATTTAATAAATTACGTATTTACGTGTCTTAAGTTGCGGTAAACGCACCATGTAAGTATCAAACTCGTACGCTAACATTATGCAGCGTCTTGGTCATAAGCAAGCGGAACCCGCATATTAAGCTAAAAGTAGAAACTTCAAGAGAACAACTTGTTTGCGCATTTGACTACGAAACGGACTAAGGCAGACTACAGAGTGATGGAGGCTAGGTCAAAAGTTCACACAGCTTGAGCTTTGGCGTTTTCAAGTCTCGAAAGTTTTCGCAACCGATGGCCCTATATACTGTAATAGACGTCTAAACAGGATTGTAAACGTCAGGTCTCGCGGTATTTATATTTTATGACATTACACGTACATACATATGTTATCCGTGATACGAAATGTGCATTAAATAAACAACTATAAAGCACGAGATAAAAATGTGAATTTGCCAAGCTAACCATGTCAAGGTTTTGTTAATCAAACAAAAGAAATAATAAATCTATGTTAGAGATATATTCATAATACTATTATGGATACAGATTTAAAATCACTAGATTACAAGATATAGAATACAATCTTGGAAAACAATTCTAACGATGAAATTCTTACTTTAGATACTTTTTAATATTTTATTCTTTTACAGTAATTCAAGCAAATATTCTTGTTATAAATATTATTATTGATTTATAAGTATAATTCTAATCGAAAATTTTAACATTTGTAGTATGAGAATAAAATAGAATGTAACACATTCTATTTTATTCTCATACGTCATCGTCAATTCTCATACGTCATTCAAGCAAAAATTGATATTAGCAAAATTGATACAAGCAAGAATTGATATTAGCAGAAAAATATAAACACAAGCATGCACCATAAATATTTGTAAGCGATATTTTGCAATAGGTAATACAGGTTTGTATTATAATTAATGTAGTCTTGCTTTAATCTTCAGTCGACAAGTTTGGTTATTTACCGCCAGATTAAAGTTGCAAAGTACTAAAGTGTGACGCATCGCCTAGCTGAACTTTGCAAGATCGAAACTCAACATGGACGTCACTATCAATCGGAGTGTGCACACATTTTGCGCAAACTTACCTTAGCTCTTCTCGAGCAGGTAATAAATAATTAGATTACTTCAGAGAGGACCCAATATAATGCTCGCAGTAATACCCTGTAAGACTTATTAATCCTATTTCGCATTCCCTCGCGCTTGCTGTATCACGTTACAAAATAATAAGAATGTTACTTTAAATTTAGACAAAGTAATACAAATTATAATTATAAAACACTAATTCCAATGTCTCAATAGATAAGGTAGATCGAGGTGAATCGAATTAAAATAAGAATTGAGATCGTATTTGTTACATTCATCAATATATCTAATCATATAAAATACAAATAAATTATTTGTATTTTCCATGGTTAGATGTATTGATTAATGTAACAAATATGATCTCAATTCTTATTTTGATCCGATTCGCCTCAGTCTACCCTATTTATGACTTTGCTGCTTCGTATTTTTTTTTAATTGATATCATCTTCTCTCCCTTTATGTCAGAAAATATATCCAATTACCCGTTTATTTGAAAGCAAATCATTAATTTGTTTTCAAATGGATTAAGTTTAAACTAACACAGTCACTGATTTTCACTGGAAACGAGGAAACAAAATCGGGAACAAATTGGCGATAAGCCAAGTATTAAATTCCTGTTTTATTCGATTATTAAACGTTCTGGACAGTTTAATAGATGAGATAGAGATTCGCTCTAATTTATCTTTGATTTGTTCGTCAGTATTGTAATTTTTTCATCAAATTTCTATCATGGTATATTTGACGTTATAGCACGGATAAAATATAATAAATTACTTGATCTTTTCCAGCTCGAGCCCTCGAGTCACTTGACGCACAAGTTGGAAGCCTAAAAACTTCAAAATACATGCCGGAGGTCGAATTTCAACCGTCTGGAAATCTTAGAACTTAGTGTACACGTAGCTCGCGTAAACTCGCAGCAGTATCTTCACAGGAAGTTCATAAATAATTGGGTTACTTTACACGAACTGAATATAAGTCAGGCACTTATCCCACGCAATGCGGATAATCGTATTTTATCTTTCACGCCCAGCGGGACGTTAAAAAATTTATATGATAATAAAAGTATCGCAAAGAGAATCCCCAGAATAATGAATCTTAAATTACACTGAGCATGCTGTACGTTGTCAGATCCATTAAAATGTAGAAATACCCGCGATACGCGGCGTAATTGTATATGCGCGTCATAGACTGAGATAGCATTGCTGAAAGCTATATTATTCAGAGACGTACAAGTAGTTTTAGCTTCTAAGAGTCTTGTATTTTTTATTGTATTTTTCTATTTACAATTGTGTCATTGGATTAGTTGCGTAATGAATGCACGGATATATATTTTATTGAACCTTCCGAGTAAAATATTTAAAACATTAATATTTCTGTTCGAGAAATATCATTAAATCGAGTAAAGTTTAAACTCCATCTAAATTTTTCAGTAAATATTCGGCGATTATCGCGACTACGTTAAAGCGTCTATGTTATAAGCTACATTTACATGTTTGTGTTCCGTTGCACCGAGGAGTTAATAAATAATTGGATTACGCAGCGTTCGTGGTGGCGATATAATACGGACACGTAGCCGCCGTGATGCTCGATAGTAATTTTCCTCGCGGATACCCTCTCGCGCGATCGCACTACAACCGCGCATGGGACGTTAAAAGGGTGCATGCTGGTTATAAAGTGCATTGCGCCAGCCAACCTAATAGGTAATTACAACATGGCGTGAACGCCGCGTATCGCGGATATGTAGATATAGGTACGAGGTTATAAGCGATTGCGCGATGTGTCTCACGTTGCGTTAAGGTTTCTTCATGCGAAAATATAGACGATATTTATTTATAATTAACAAAAATTTATAATTAACATTCCATTAAAACCTGTATTCGTTTGCCGATTTGTGTACAAATTAAGATCATAAAAATTACGCAAGAAATGAGCACTTACTTGAAGGAATCCTGAACTTATAAATTAAACGTACATATTTTTTTATCAAAAAAATTTCTATTAAAGACAGAAACACAAAATATATTGTTTTTTGTTTATAAAATTTATGTTAACGGATATACATTTTTAGCAGATACAATTATTATAAAGCACTGATTTCTTGTAAGACATATCGCGGTTATTCATTCTATGCGCAAAATTCGAAAATAAAAATGAGGCAAATAGATTCCTTCGGTAAAGTAGATTCACATAAGGAGATATCTCTTGTCGTCTTACCTGGCTACCCTTCACTGGCGTGTTCGGCGATCGATCAACGTTTTCACACCCGAGAGCGGGAACATTAAATCGTGACTGGCGGATACCATTCCTCATCTTTTCTACATTCTTGAGGCCTTACGGTGCGAGAAAGACTCCGAAAATGACGATGAATTGTTGCTAGATGCAGAGGAAGGAAATTTATGACGTCGGGAAAACGCATGGCCGGCTAGCCTTTTTGGTTTGTCGCTGACAAGCTTTATTGCTCCGAATAATGTTCGGTCCTCACACTTTACAGGGCTATTTTATTCATCTTGTTTGCAATTGTAAAACAACATAGAACGAATGAAAAAAGGAAAATGAAAATGATTACAATGCAATTATGGACTAAAATTTAAATGTTGAAAAACTATAAACTCTTTTCATCGACGGACAATAGATGGATAATTAATTGAACAGTTTTAAATTTAAGGATTACAAAATGCGCCAAAATGAATAATTTTTAATGCTTATATTTAATGTTTTTATAGAGTTTTGCGTTATAGGTTTAATCACACTCACCTATCTCAGATAGATTATGAAACATATTCTTAATTGTTAAAATAATGTGAAATGTAAATAATTGTCAACAGCATCGAAAAAGAAAATGCTTTTATCGCATATGCCGACTATTTTGCTGGATCGCTCGCATCAATCGTCGCTAATGCACTGCTCTGATTCGCTCGGCAGCACAATCGCGAGATACATTGTTCGGTTAAAACTGCAGAAAGCTGCATACGTGGTAGAAGGTCCGGGAAACGAGCCCGTAATAGTGAAAGGGCAGAAGCGAAAGAAAATAATGATCCCTTGGTGGTGAGGGCAACGAGAAACGAGAAATAAAACGGTCGACGGGTGCATCGCGCATTTTGTAGATATTTAATGAAACGAAAATCACGCGCCGGGCGATTCCGATTGATTGATGTATCGATCATTAGTGCTCGGGTTCTCCAGCACGTCGTACGGCCGTCCATCGGCCGTCCATCGTCCATCGGGGGACTTTTTATTCAACCACCCGGTATTATTGCAGACCGGGTATCAATCACTGCCGCTGCTATTATTGGGCTAGTACTTTTACTGTTTATTTACGGAAGGGAGGCCACCGTGAATCCGCTGGAAAGGGATGTCGGATTGCGGAGAGATGGAGAGAGATAAAAAGGGAAGGGCAGAAAGGGAAAAAAAAGCGTTTATAAGGGGAGATGATTGGATCGGAGAGTGCAGGGCAGGGTCGAGATGACGACTGTCAAAGAACTAAGTCGTGACAATTCGCAAGGGTGCGTAGAGAAAAGGGTCGCGTTAGGGTAGATATTAAGCGCCACCGCTTCAGCGCAGTAAAACGGTTTTATCAATATTAACGGTGCTTTTCGTTGTTGTAAACGACGTTGTTGCCGAAATAAAACGAAAAATAATGTCCGTTCGCGCAGCGCCGACTCCCCGCCGTTACCATTCATGCTCTACAGGCTCACGACAGTAAACTCGCGTCTTTTTTTTTTGGCAATTGTGCTCCGGCCGGCGTTCCCCCTAAATCAACATGTCCCCGCGGATTATGATCGATTTTTAGGAAGCTGAATGCTCGATTTGCGTTACAAATCCGGGCGGGTTTATTACGCACGCGCTCGATTCGCATGGCAAGAAACGTCTGATTACGTCGAGCGAGCCTTGCGCACCCAAGTTGTTACGCGACATATATCTGCCGGGAAAGTTTCTGAAGCTTCGGACAGCCTCGGAGATGTAGGAATATCACGTGGCACGCGGAGGAGAAAATACGAGGATCACGCGGAGCCTTAAGTTATTCATTATATGTGGAACAGACAAGAGATAGCTACTCACGGATGAAGAGAGAGAGAGTGGAAACTGCTGAAACTATCCACCTCGTAGTTACGGCGGGAAATCAGAGTCGACCACGGTCTTTCAGTATTGCGTACGGGCGACCCGTTGCGAACGTATCGTTTCCGTGTACGTTTACTCGAAGTTGTTGCGTTATTAACTCGTGCGCGGCGACGTTGAGTTTACCGTTCGCCGAACTATTCCGTACCGGATTACTGATCTCTCGATTTTGGTCTGCAATTTCGTAAATCTGATAGTTGACTACAACGGTATATTCATGTTCCTGCTCTATGTATTTCTGACAGTTTTATCTAACGAGTACCCCGTATTGAGTCCGTTATCCGTCCTGTTCATTAACTTTGCGTTAATGAGAGCCAAAAATCTCGCGCAACTGATGATGAACTTTTCGTTTCTGAATCTCTGAACTACTGTATATCGATTATCTTTATTGATATTGATATTGGTTATTGATCCAACAATCTTGTTTCTCGCATTGACGATACGAAACATTGTAAGTATTTATCTATTTCAAGTAACGGTTAATTGGTATTTTTAAATTACACGCAATGTCGGAAACAGTTTAACGTAACAATATGGCTCCATTAGCTGTATGTACGCCTGCGTGGTTTCGAGAATTTTTCGAAAACCTGATTACACAATTCGCATACATCGGCAACGCCAATGTAGGATTACGGCGCGGCGGTGTCGTAAACCGATAGCGGTGCGGAATTGTTTCCATTCAAATCCGAAACACAATCGATCTACGGTAAAGCCCAGAATGCGCCGCGTCGATTTTCCATCTGATACATTGTTGTGAAATATTTGCGTGAGCACGCATTCGTTACGCCACCGAGACATTAACGTTTTAGCTATTGTAAGAACAAAGTCGCGTTGTAAAATAAGTTGTAAAATATTTTTATTTAAAATATTGTCAGTCGGGATCATTTTCACTTAATACAAATTCCACTGTCATAAAATTGTCATGCCCAGGCCCTTTATTGCCACGATATTCGCGGGAATATTCATTGTGACAGATGTCTAATCTGTAATTTTGCCGGCATTATACAGTACAAGATGAGAACCCTTCATATACACTGAGAATTCTGCAGCTCCTGTTCCTTGAGGCAGCAGATGTAATGGGAACGGGAGTCTGTAATATGCACAAACGGACACACGGTCGATGCATTAGTTAATTGGAATTAATTATGGAATGATTAATTAATTCATATATTATCAAAATATTGTCTATAGAATTCCGATAGATTTTTTCAGAATTTAACAATTTTTAGAATGAACGTAATTCGTTTGCAAATTCTGAAGATCTATAACTGACATTAAAGACATTAAAGGTTACACTAGCTTGTTCATGATTCTAATTTATAGAATTAAAATAAATTGTTATATAATTTAACTATATTATTGAAGTAATGAATAACTGATAATATGACAATAATTGTACACTGTTACTTTTTATTAGTTTGTTCATGTAATATGCGATAATATCCTGTTCACTAATGAGTTATAAATTCTCTTTGAGGACTCTTGATTATATCATTTATACCATATATATGTATCATACATATATGAAAAATACATTCAATATAATTTTATATATAATTTTATAAATTATATATATTATATGATTCATATATATATAAATCGATGGATCGATAACTGTGTCCTTTAAAAAGAGCCAACATTAAAAAATTGCTTAATAAGCACTTTCCTAAGAGAATTCTACTAGAGAGTTCCATGATATAAACTACTCGGATTTGTTCTAGTATCTAGTAAATATTAAAATTACGCATCGAATAAAGCAACGATAAATTATAGAGACATACAGCGTAAACCGCGAGACGCCAATATTATTTACTCATATGTTATGACAAAATCGATGGGACAGGCATTCATATCGGATAAAATGGAATCGAAAACTGGCAATTCGAATTTACGTTCGCCGTGAAAGTTATTATCTGTAACAGATCATAATTTCGTTTCGCCTGCAGCAAGACACACACGTTTGCGCGCTAAAATGTTTCCTCTCTCTTTTATTTTTAGAATTATTTGCGTACATCATGCAAACCACCAGATCGCGTTCCTATCAGATTACAGGGAATTTCGGAAACAATTCTGATTCGGTAATGGCCCGGACCATTGGCCCGTTTGCCTGACGCCAGTTTCGGGTATTTTGCAGAACCTGATTAATCGGTTTGCGTAGGCCATCGCGCGATAACACCGCGACGAGCAATGGAGTTTCTATCGATGATGCAGATAATCGCGCAGTGAAATGATTTTCGCTGTTTTCCTCTCCTTGTGCAAAAGGGCAGTTTCGAAATAATAACGATGGCTGAATTTTTATTTATTCATTAAAATAACCATGCGCGATAAATTAAGACTTCAACGAAGATTATAATTTATTTGTTAGATCAATATTTCTAAACGAATACAAGTTGAGATCAGATTCTCTCAGAGGGGCGAAAAATGGAAGAAATATGTTTTCGACATTATCGATTCGACTGAATCGCAGACTTGAAAAAATTACCGTACGATGTTTCGATCTACTTACGTCGCGTGCGAACCGAGCACGAGCGAATCAACTACTGTGAAGAAAACTTTGCCACGTAATGGAGTGAATTTTCGATTCAACCTACTACGCTTAGAAAATATTTTTTTTTTCGATTTAGAGCACGGCATGTAATTACCTGAGTAAAAGCGACGATTATCGCAGATCTGGGAAAATCTGCGTCGACAAATCAGTACGCGGCGCATTTCCGACGATCCGCAATCCATCGCATTGGTGCCGTTAATTATCGTTCTCTCCTCGTGATCAACACTCTATACTGCCATCTAAGTTGATAATATGGGATGCGATACGATGCGTTGTCTGTGTAACGGCGACATATCGTGAATACGATACCGCATCTGTTACGCGGAACGAAATTGCAGAACATCGTGAAACGAGGATGGGAACATAGTCGGGCTTAACCGCGCGACTAGAAATTAATTCTCACAGCTGCGCGCTGTCCTTGCCCGCGACTAACGCTCGGTATCAGGTGAAGGCATTATTTAGTGTCAGCCAATTAACATGCCGGTGCGATCATGAGTGTTCACCTCGTCCGTCTCGCGGTCATCGATCGCGGAGTCCCTTTTCGTACCGTGCCGTAACTACGGGGCAAAATTGCACGCCGAGCGATAATATCGGACTCGTGTTTCAGGCACGCTATCCTGAATCGCCCCGGAGAGAAATAGCTCGTGGAGAGACCTCGAGAAAGGTGGAAGGGCGAGGAGGCACGTGTGCTCGTGCGCGCGATCCCAAGCCTCGGGGCCGAATTTCGCTGAAATTCCAACTAGATTCGATCGCGCGATTCTAGTTGATTTGCCGGTTCGATTACCAGCCACATATTGTCCTCGCATGTACCCGCATACATTTCTCCTAATAAACATGCGAACCTTCCTCGTTCGTGCGCGTAATGCGGTTAAGCGAATATTCGTCACTTGAAACTTTGAAATTTAACAGAAAATTTTGATGAAGAATATGTAGAAATATATTCTGAGATGCTTCTTTTATTTCATTTTTAAGAATAAAGTTGTGAGTCGAGAAGTAAAGAAAAAAAATTGTGTAATCGATGTATTCCATTGCAAATCGAGTTCTTCGAGTTATTTTTTGTCAAACACGATAACGCATAACAAAATAAAAGTTTTGATAGATAAACGTAAATAGGAATACGTGAATGAGCTTAATAGAGTGCAGAAAGTCGAACGAATATTCGTTTAACGCGTGGTTGAATACGCGTCCATTTGCGGAATGGACGCATAGCGCGGAAGCGCTTTAAGGACGCAGTGGACAGCGGAAAACGGAATTACGTTCGCGCGTGCACTGTGTTCGACTGACCACCTCCTCACACCATCCTTCGCTGCAACCAAGACCAGCAATGGCGCGAAATTACTACTCGACGAAACCGCTATAAAAGCCAAGAGGACTGTACGAAGAAATGCCTCCTCGTTTTCTATCGTTTCTCCTGGTATACTTTTGTACAGCAAGAAGTGTTTAATGCACCACGGATTTTTCCGCTTGCACCGATCGTTTCCCGCATTATCTCTCACAATATTTCCGTGTAGGGTTTAATTGCCGTAATCCATTTCCTTGATTCAATTACTTTTTCGTTGCAACACAAAATGATACAGGATTTAGGAATGATTATCATTTACTGATTAATAATAAATATGTAAAAGTAGCATTGAGCCTCATTCATATCATCTTGTAAAAATGTGCATAAACTATTAAAATGTAATCGCATTCCGGCGTGGCGGGTGGCATGTGCATCGACGACAGCATGATTTTTGCGATTCTCATTTATCGTCGCTGGCGCCATCAGCACTTGACGCCTCTCTCTTTTTTTTTTAATTTCGCCATTCGTCTTGCTAATGTACCTTTCTAATTCATCCTGTTTGCTGAACGATTTGTCAAACGCAGTAACAGCTAAAACGATCGCATAACATTGGAGACTATACATTCTGAAGAATTATCGTCTGTCCCATCTGATTAATTTTAACACACTAAAAGCACGGAATATTCTCTGTATCTAACACGTTAAGCAATAGTCGAAACAATATCAAACAATATTCTCGACGATACGATATTCAATTGCACACTATTGCTTCGAACAGCGTTAAACAGCATTGTGTGTATTTACCCGTTTAACACTGCAAGTTTACCGCTATCTCAAGCTCTCACAGAGATATGCGAACAAAATAGCAACGGGTGATTGAAACATTTGTATGTATAATACAAACGGTTTTTATATATATCTAATTAAACACGATATAAAACTTTTTACTTTTTTCTTTTTATTAAGCAGAAGATAAATATATTATAATAAAATTGTTTCTTTATTTAGTTTTTTTATAAGACTCTTTTTGAAAACGAGAAAAATGTGTAATTTTAAATCGCTCTTTATAATCTAAATGTATGCAATTAAAAACTATATTAAAATTTTAAATTAGTACTTCTATGAAAATTTCGGTAGTCAAATATATAATATCCTGCGACATTAAAGACACTTCTACCAAAATCCCGCTGATATTCACTTTTGACGATCTTTCGTGTGCGGATATTCCTGGAAAGTATTGTGCATGCTTAAGCTCTCCGAGGTCATGGCGGAGCTTTGCGGACCGTCCCTAGTGAAAAGCTGTCCGAGCCGACGCGCTGAGCTCGCTTTAACGATTGCTTTTTCCGAGTCGGGTGGGTTCGGGGACATTGCTTCAAAAGTGGGCGATAGAATTTCACACCCACGTACGAAACATGTACGTACACACACAAGCATACGTAGAATTTCACGTATAACTGTAAGGTGAAGAATCCGAAAGGGTCGCCAAACCGCCATTAAGAGGCACTCCATCGATCTGATATAAATAAGATCTGGCGAGACCGAGGATCTTTTATAGAATTTTCCTTTTTATTGAGAAAAGCTATGGTGCCATTGAATTTCGAGAATCTACGTAGCAATCCAGCTGTGGATATCATACGGTCGGCTCTAATGATATTGGGGTATCAAGAACGGAAAGCGAGGATGAGAAGCTTTTCCTCGCGGTGGATGATGCTGGGAAGAAAAGACAACGGTGCGAATGAAAAAACGGGGGAGAAGAGGGTTCGGCTTAGGCACCTTGTATTCTCGAAAATCCGTAGCTCGATTCGCGTTAGATCCTCGTTGTAGCGGCAGGATAATCGCGAACTCTTTGTAAACCTCAGTTCCACTTTCTACCACTCCACTCTCCATCGACATTTCTTTGGAACCACTTGGCAGTAGCAATTCTTATTACGAGAGTAAAGTACTCGATTCTCGCCTAACGCTTGTTGTTTACATAAAAAAAATGAAACGCTCGTCCAATTGTTATTAAGCTTTTGTACGTTCAATTGCTATTAAAATTGGATATGCAAACTACAGAGAACGAGTAATTTATTTATATTTACGGAGATAAATGTGAATAGAGCTTTTTTAAATTTGCATTTATTAAATTGATGCTTATATAACAAATGCACATAAGATTTTTAGTATTCATAAATAATGATTACAATAATATACTATAATATAAATCTTACCTAAAAATTTCAATAGACAGAAGCTGTAATGAACATCATGTATTATGCTAATTACAGTATTTAAATCTTGGTATGAACGGTAACAGTTTGTGAATATGTTACATAATTCAATAGGTTACCTATCACTATAAAGCTACATTATCATGTATTATGCGTTATGTAATTTCGAAATTAATCAGACTAATCTAATGGGTCGGGTGATTTAATAACCACAAATCTCGTAAATTACATGACAGAAAATCGTGCAAATAGAATGCTTTCACAAACAGCATAATCGTTTGTGCCGTTCATGCGGTCTCTGGAAGAAAATGCGAGTTTACGTCACGTCGCGTCTTTTCGTCATGTTATAATCCTCCTACAGCCGCATGAAAGCCTTATTTCGACTTTGTGCTATCCGAAAGTGGCGCGAACGTCGGAAAGCTTCCGCTATACGGGGAAAAGAGGATTTTAGCTGGTAATCTTGTCTTTCGGGACGAATAGGGAAGGCTGCCGATGCCAGTGGCATTCGTCACGTAATAGGACGTACGTGGACACTCGCGCATTGAGTCGTTAGATACAGGCGATGTATGGCATAAAGGGGTAGTGACTGGTGGTTACCAGTTCGGAGAATGATGCACGGTCAGGACGTGTGGGGTGACACCCTCCTCATCCTCAAGCCGTTACCCTTGTAACGGCTGCACTCGGGGGATTTGGGTTTATAGCGTTTATCGGTAGTTGTTACGTCTTGAATCATTTGTTTAGCGCGCTCTCGTTACTGCACTAAAGTCGGTCTTAGCTGCACTATCTCTCGCTTCAGCATCCAAAATTAATTTATGTATAGACAGGTAGCGTCAATATAATATCATATATTTTTTTATCAATTTATTGACGTACATGCTCCTCGGCAAACTTGAAACTGTACTTCTAAATCGACAAAAATTTAAATAAAATAATTTTTAATATAATTCGTTCAATAATTCGACGATTCGTATGAATTATGTTTTACAATATTAATAGTTTTTAACAAAGTTTTTATTTAATTTTGAATTTTATTTTAACTGGATTTAGTTTTAGCATTACGTAAATATTTAAAATTGAATGTTATGTATGAAGCAAAATAAATAAGAATTGATTGAACTTTTTCTAAAGAAAAGTTACGTAAATTAGTAAAGTTAAAAATATTTTTAATAGAAATTTGTAGATAGAATGGGAAATAGAAAAATCAATAGCAGAAATAATAGTTGTAAAACGATTGCGTTGTTTTTTGGCTTGGTTTTCATCATTATTTAATTTTCCTGTAATGAAAATTTAAATCAGAACCACTTCATAAGAAATACCGTAACTTTCTACAACATTATATTTAACCAAGTTATTACTTGATAATTAAATTTAAAATTTTATTAAAGTAAAATTTTCTTTGTTTTAATTAAGATATAAAAGTTCCATGACTTATATTTACATGTTTGGAGTTCAATTTATTAGCTTATTTTTACTTTTTCGTATCAATTTGTTACTTAAGCTAATACTTAAATATAATAGTTTAAAATGAAGTTAAAAATGAATATTCCGTGCGTTTTTATTAAAGAATATATTTTTATTAACTTTTCATCTATCTAAAACATCGATTTTCTAAGACCTCTAGTCTCATTAGACGATTGAAGATACAAAACCTTTCATATATATAAATTGTAATTTATAATATAAATTCAATTTGTAACATATACAGTCCAAGCAAAACGAAATAGTAGAAAGTTTGTTTTGCACTTTATCAAATTTTGACGTGGCATACATCCTAGAAGATTCATGTAGGTACGATTTGCATATCGGAAGAGTCAGCAATGAGAGCGTGGATGCAGTAGCGCAGCGAGGGAGAAGGATCATATCCGCGTATTACCTGAAATTACAGGTAGGAGAGTCGATTCCCGGTCGATGCGATAAAATCACCGTCGGTAGGCCGCGATTCCCGGGTGAAGGGAAGGTTCTAAATCGGTCTTTCCTTCCGCGTCGGGGCGGTATACATATATGCACGACATAGAACGCGGCACGTGGCCCATCATCTCTCGTGGCGGCTTCTGGTAAGTGAGTGAGTGGCACGATCACGTCGTAGGATCGCGTGTCAACTGCGAAGCCGGCTTCTTTGCATCACCTACTCTTACCTTCTTCCAGTTCGCTGCTACTGGCCATGCGACCCCGGGTGCATGTGACCTCACACGTGAGGTGGGCACGCTGTATGCCGGGCACGCAGCTCTCATAAATAATGGTGACTACTGACGCGAGAGTCCGTCGGCGGCGGGAAAGCGAAAAGTAGCTTCGAGAGCTCCCTACGAAGTCGTCCCGATATTACATTATTACTTTTGGGTCAGGTGTCCAAGAAGACCGCAGGGTTGAAAATGCGGGTTGAGTGAACGGGAGGAAAACTGTGTGAACGTGGTTCGGTCGACGACGGGTGGCTACGGCTTTTCCTTCGGCGGTGAAAGATCGGATAAAGATTGCCGCACGTACCGATTTCTTCGTTTTTCGATGCGCGCACCATAAGGCGCACCGCTGGCTGCCACCGAATGGAGATTTCCCATAAATTTTACGTCGCGGTCGACGATAACCGCACGGGACACGGCGGAAAGAGGTTGCGGCTACGGTGGTGGTCGCACTTCCGGCGTAGTGTCGCCAGAAAAGGGTGTTACATACCAGGGAAGAGAAATGTTTCTGCTACTGCAATATCTGCCCGGTGCTTTGCTACATTCGCACGATTACACTTTCGGAGATACAATTCCACGCACGCTAACACGTAACGTAATGTGCGGTCAAATTCTCACGAATCTCGTTCATCTTTTCTTCCATAATACACACACACACACACACATCTCATTTTCATTATATTTAATAAATGCCAGTAAAACTTTCAAATTAATGTCAAGTAAATTGACTTCCTGAGAGATCGAATTAAAGTCCACACGAAAAGTAAACCTGGAATAAGTTTCAAACTTAAAGTAGACTGCTAATCGATTACCTGTGCAAATTTGGAAACGCTTGCCTTAATTAAAAATTGCGATTGTCTAATTATGGAAATAATCGATCAACTATCATAGTAGAGACAAAGAAAAGCGAAAGTACTCCGATTGATTTCTTGTTTTCTTGTTGTCGTATCGCTGCTCTTGCCCTTCTTTGACCGTGCATGTTGTTCCTATGGCCCATGCTGTAATTTACATTGGACACTGCACTAGCAGCAATAATTGATGGATAAAAGCATATATGCCAAGCATACATGCTTATATGAACCACCGACCACCGACGCATGCATTAATCTCTCGCCGACGTTTAAAAAAAAGTTGGAAAACTTGACGGGCCATTATTCACCTCGTCTGGCTGATGATTATTTACGATAACAGACGAGAGTCTGCTTGTTCAGTGTCTTTCTGCGTAACCGCATAAGGGGACATTATCCTAGAGAGAAAGAGAGTATTCCTTCTTATTACGGAAATATAATTCGTTACTTGTCTTACCAGTCTTCCGCGTACATACCTATATGCGTGCATGCGTGTGCACTGCGCTTCCGCATTTCGCTCACGTACGTATAAAAATAAGCTACGAATTTATTTGTCACGTGCAATTTCTCGCATTCGCCGTTAGCATGCGTTAGGAGTGAATCCGGGTTTAGAATGCGCCAAGCACGTGCACGAGCTAAAAAATCGGGCACAATAATTCAAGGCGCGTGCAGCTCGCGCGCCGCAATTAATTCAACGTCAGCTCGCGGATGATACCGGTCGAATCAGTATTTTCGTTTTCCGTTTTCCATGTGAAATATGCGGCGATTCGTACGAGTCGATTAACATACTATGAGAATGCCGCGGGCCGAAACGCGCGTTTAAATATTACTTTGCACGGTAAAGCGAAGGATAATGGGTTCCCGGACATTCATTACAGGACCGCATTACGGAGATTGATTATATTTTACGATGTGGATTTGTAAGGGCTACTGATACCGCATTTACATACCACCATAATGCAGTATATTACGTTAACTTATTACCGCACGGTTCTTTTTCGGTAATTTAATCAATCTGTAATATTATTCTTACATCAGCGAATGACATCGACCTATAACCTATAAAACTAGTAGTTAATATTTAAAAAGGAAATACTCAGACGTTGTCATTTATTTCATCATTTGATCCAATATTATTTATTTTGTCAAATTTCGTTACGATACATATTTATTATGGAATATGATCGCAGCAATTACATATCTTCTTGACATTACATATCTTCCTACTGCGTTATTGCTCGCTTAATTAGCTTCTAGTGTGTAGAAGCAAAATTTATGAGGGTTATTATGAGGACTAGTACCAACTTATTAAGCTTTTAATGCCAGAAACAGCGTGTCGTATAAATGAGTAATGAGTGATTTTGGATACAAGCCATTGCGTAACTATCGTTATGGAGGTTTACTACTATTCGATATACCTGTTGCCGTGGAAAGGTTTATAACTGAAGATTTATGTTGCCTTAATGTCACCAGGACTCACATTACAAACGAGAGAATTATGATTGTAAAAGTCGACTATCATGTATTAAAGAAATATTTATTTCTGTCACGAACAATTACCCCAACGATACAAAATGATAAATGGAAACGGGTCACATGAAATTCCGCAGAATGGACTTCTCAAAATCTATTTTTTAA
The DNA here is from genome assembly GCA_011638315.1 of Tetramorium parvispinum. Taxonomy (NCBI): domain Eukaryota; kingdom Metazoa; phylum Arthropoda; class Insecta; order Hymenoptera; family Formicidae; genus Tetramorium; species Tetramorium parvispinum. The sequence goes on along the minus strand of VBVR01000159.1, from coordinate 638 downwards.
ACGCGTTTGCAGTGCGAGCATTTTCTAACATCGTTTCTCAGGGGGGTCATCTTTTATTCCTGTCTCGTATCAAAGAAGTTTATGAAGCATCGCATATCCGACACCGGAAGGAAGCGACTGTCTTCGAGAATGATGAATCACCGAAAACCTACAAGAGGATAATTCAGGTTGCATCAACCTTTGCCATCCTTGTGAATTCCGCAGCTTCCCTTCAAGCTTCGCGATAACGACGTGTCAGGGAAGTTGTTTATTAGTGACTGACATTCTCTTGGTTATCTTATTATATAAATAGCAATTAATATCAGCGTTAAAGCGATTACTAAAGTTCGATTATTTCAGTATATCAATAATAAGCAGTAATAATTATAATAAGAAATGTGTTCTACAAAATGATGAATTTTATAATCTAATTATTTTTAAATCTCTGTCATACATAATACATATATACATATAATTTACATAGTGTTTCTGAATTTCTAATTAAATATGAGAGAAGATACAAAATTTGCTCGTACTTTCTAAAAAAAATTTGTTAATACCGCTATTTAATACCGCTATTAATTATTATAATTTTATTAATATTTTTATATCAATTTTATATTTTTATATTAATATTTAAGTTATAATTATATTAATAT
>VBVR01000158.1:8907-70624 GCA_011638315.1 Tetramorium parvispinum | reverse complement strand
AATTCTTACTGTTATGGTTATGTACGGTTGAATTAAGCAATGCGATTGGTTGAATCTTACTGTTACATCTTACGGAAATTCGTGTGTTATAGCCTTAATGGCCGCAGCACATAGAAAAACTTAAGCCATAAGACTTAAGACTTAAGACTTAGGAATTTCATTCTCGACGTCGCTTACGTTTCAACGTGGCTATCTAACTGCTCGACCGTAATTGGTTGATTCGCTTATGTCTTAAGTTCTACTGCTTAAATTTTTCTGTGCTGCGGTCTTAAAAGTATTACGACAATGCTCAAGTTCGAGGACAAATTATAATTTGAGCATTTGCGCAATCAAAAAACGTACATAATATGTCGAGCAATTAATATAATCGAAACTCGTTTACTATCTCATCGCACTAAAATGTACTATTAAAAAAAAATAGGGAACACTTTACTTAAGTGCTAAAAAAATAGGTATTTTAAATTAGCTATATTTAGCTAGCAAAAAAAATTGCTGATTCAGTGACAAATTATTGTAGGCACAAAATGAAAAAAACATTTTAAAACTTGAACCTTCTTCTATCAAATTCTTTTTGCGGATTCTAATTATCTCCTTCCTTTACAAAACGGTAGAATTATAAAGCTTGATCCGTCAAAATAAAAAAATTTAACACGATTTGCTGCGTTACATCTGGCGTGCAAAAAATCATAAAAAATTTCTGTTACCTGCGTCTTATAGCAGGATCTCTCCCCTTTAATTTGAGTGGTTGTTGATCGCTGTGCGATTTTTTTTGACCAAGTTGTCCGGGTTTGAAGAAGAAATGGTCATTTTGCTAAAAGAACAGAAATTCTCTACGATTTTTTGCACGCCAAATACAAACAACATGTAACAAAGCAAAGTCGTGTTACAAATTTTTATTTCGACGGACCAAGCTTCATCATTCTGTCGTTTTGTAAGGGAAAGAGATAATAAAAATCTGCAAAAAGAATTTGAAAGAAGATTGGAACTTTGACATAAATTTTATGTAACACTGCAGGCACTTCTACATTTTTAGACAAACACTAAATAATAGAAGACAATGGATTTTTGGCAATAAATAAGCTTTTATTTAAACTTTGAATCTTGTGTACACTGTGTCCTAGTAAATGTCTAACGTATCAGTCGCTAAAAGTATTACGACAATGCTCAAGTTCGAGGACAAATTATAATTTGAGCATTTGCGCTATCAAAAAACGTACATAATGTGTCGAGCAATTAATATAATCGGAAGTACTCGTTTACTATCTCATCGCACTAAAATGCACTACTTAAAAAAAAGATAGGGAACACTTTACACGTGCCAAAAAATGGATTATTTTTAAACTGCTGACTCAGTGACAAATTATTGTAGGCACAAAATGAAAAAAGCATTTTAAAACTTGAACCTTCTTCTATCAAATTCTTTTTGCGGATTCTAATTATCTCCTTCCTTTACAAAACGGTAGAATTATAAAGCTTAATCCGTCAAAATAAAAAATTTTAACACGATTTGCTGTGTTACATCTGGCGTGCAAAAAATCGTAAAGAATTTCTATTATCTGCGTCTTATAGCAGCATCTCTCCCCTTTAATTTGAGTGGTTGCTGATCGCTGTGCGATTTTTTTTGATCGAGTTATCGAGGTTTGAAGAAGAAATGGTCATTTTGCTAAAAAGAACAGAAATTCTCTACGATTTTTTGCACGCCAGTTACAAACAACATGTAACATGTAATAAAGCAAAATAGTGTTACAAATTTTTATTTCAGCCGACCAAGCTTCATCATTCTGCTGTTTTGTAAGGGAAAGAGATAATTAAAATCTGCAAAAAGAATTTGAAAGGAGAAGTTTCAAGCTTCAAAATGCTTTTTAGATTTTGTCTCTGCAATGTTTCTTCGCCGAGTTACAGCGGTTTGAAAATAACCCAAATTCTTAGCATGCAAAAAGCGTTCCCTATATTTTTTTTAGTAGTGCAGTTAATATTACGCACTGTATAAACCTAACGAATGAAATCGCGCGAATTTAATTCTCTTAATACTTGTACGTAACTTAAGAAAATGTCGCAGGGAATCTCTTTTCTTCTTTCCAACAAGGAGTGCACTTTAACTGAACTTTCAGCAGTCTAAGATAGAACTATCCAACATTAATTATGTCATTTATAACTATATGTACATATCACTTCGAGGAATTACCGAGCGCGTCGGACACAAACGCTTTAAGCAAAATTCGAATGTATGTCGGAAACGAGAGAACAAGTTCTCTGTATTTAACGGTGCCATTAAAATTTTTTTTACTCGATAAGAAGATAGGCCAAAAAACTTGTATTTAAATTCTTGAAATGTCAAATTATTTAGGACGAGCTTGTAGGATTTATAGAAATATACGCGGAGAGTTTGGATTCGAGAAAGAGGAATGTCGCGTGACAATTGCAGATGTTAGTTAATCTTTAACAAGTGACGTGGAAGAGGTTGACACAATTAGTGATGAAGAATCTTTCTCTCTTTCTCTCACACACACATACATGCATAGAGTTTTTTTATTAGATCTTTTTCTTGGTTCTTTTGGATACCAGACCTAATTATCTTCATTAATTTTCTAAGATTTGTTTAGGAACATAAAGAAATAGGTGCTAAAAAATTATTAAGATTATCAAGATTAATTTTAATTATTTGTTCATTCTGCATATAAATTAAAAGGTAAAGTTATAAGGTTTGAAATATTCTATATTCTCTGTTAATGGTCAATGTACGCCACATTAATGTTCTTTATTCGAAGCAATATATACTGAGTAAAAATACTTTTCAGTTTCTCAAAATAAAAGTAAATTTTACAGCTTTCTGGAACAGTAGAAAAAATATATCTTCTTTCTTAAACAGCGAACAGAAGATTTTTATTTTGATCAAAATTCAACATGCGATAGATATAATTTGTTCTTTCATTATAAGAAAAAGTTACATCTCTTCTGTATCTACTAATTTCCTTGCAATATTCATGTTTGCGATAAAATTAATAGATAAATCCAAATAGTAATTAATTATCATGATTTTGTTTATAATTTACCTGATATCTCTCTAATCATAATGAAATAAAAAAATAATAGTTTAAATTAAAAAAAAAATAAATTCGATTCAATCTTCTCAAAATAATAAATAGATATATTATTGTATGTAACGCGCATTTTAAAAGCTTAAAGCTATAATGAATAAAATAAAAATTAATAATGTAAAAATGATGTGATCTTTTTACTTGGGATGATGTAGAACGGACCTCGGACGGTATGATGACGGATAAATATAAAATTTAAATAATGGTGTTTAAGGAATACGTTTCTGCTGCGTCGCGTAATTTACATAATACAGCCGACGTTATCTCTGTCTGTTTCTTCGAAACGAAGGTGAATAACTAACGTTTATCGTTAGTACAACTCATATTTGTAGAAAAAGGAATAGTTTGCGCAATGGTCTACACATATCCGCTCTGACATAATTTCCAAATTGATGTCCCTCGTGCACGAAGAGAAGGACTATATATACTTTCAATAGAAAACAGGGAAGAAAGTAAACAGATACGAATGTACGTCGTCATCTATTCTAAGCGATTCGAAAAATAGGTACCTCACGAGGTATCAATTTAGATGCGATTTGTGGCGTAACACCACGAGTTACTATTTACAATGGCACACACGCGTTACGCATTCGTTTCATTGAATTCGTAATGTCATTAACACAATGATCTCTCGATCGCTCTTATTTTACATGCCGCAACATCTCTCTTACAATCTCAGCGCAAGCTGCTCGATGACGCGCTCGCTTGCGCAGCACCGATCCACTAATTTGACCTTCTGTCGGCGAATTAATTCCGGCACTGCGTACATTCCCGCTGATTCGTGCGATTAATTGATCGCAGTTCAAAGTATGTACAATACAAATAAGACAGAGAATGATCAATGGTGGCATTTTCCCGTGCTTGGGTCGCATCTGTATGAACGAAAGGAAATACTTGACGCGAAAATTCGCAGGGCGAACGTAGCTCTCGAATTGCAATTTACTTCAATTATTGACATTGTTAATATTGTTATGTGTTATTCGACCGACATGTCGACACATTGTTTTCACAGACGAGAACTTAGGGGATAGGACTTGGCATACCGACCACACGTTGATCATCCGTCCTAGCGCGGAATCGGTAATATAATATCTCCGTACTCAAAATAGCTGGACCAGCCAAACGATGCTGAGCGCCCCGCGCGCGCGAGAGAGGCTACTTCCCGAAAGAAAAATCTGTCAAGCTTGCAATAGCGAAAGTTCGAGATATCTCGCGCGCATTTACAATGAAATGATATACGCGAGATATTTCGCGCAACACGATATGCTGTGTTTAATCTAACAGCATAATTTGCACCAGTAATCTATTATATCGAATGGCATAATGGCACCGCGCAAATTCTCATTATTCCTGGCAAAATTAGCAGTAAAGAAATCTAAGGCGTCGCTTCTGACAATTTCTACGATCACTAAATTAATGATATCCCGCAGCTAATGATGATGGCATATTTGAATACAAGTAAAATAACTCTTAAAAATAACTCTTTTATTTTACGACGACTTTAGAACCAGTAAGAATAATTATTTTCTTGCGTAATGTATTTTAGTAATTAAAAATGTAACTTACGCGTATCTGATCGTTTTTAATCGTTTGCCGAACTGAATGCCGAACGTATCATTAAAACATATTTAATCGACTGCGTTTTCTTTTCATTTCTCTGTGAGTTACTAAACTAATTAATTTTTTAAAATTAAATATATATATATATATTTAATAACATATATTTATATTATATAACATATTATTTATATTATATCATATATACATATAAGAAATTTTATGCTTTCCAAACTCAGGCACATATTATGTTCATAATGTAAATGTGTTTGTAATATAATATAAATACGGATTAATCTGTTCTTTCTTTTAAAAAGTAGGAAGTAATTTTCCGTTTAAAAAATGCGTTATTAAGCAAACGTGAAGAAATTGAAAAAGAATTAATTCGTTTAGTACCTGATTCTTTTCTGATCTATTCTTTATGGAATATTTTTTAAAGCAAGGTCGATCAATTTTGAATTGCCACGAGATGCGTAAGGTAGAACCTCGGAGGAATCGAAAGTACATATTACATCGGGACTATATAGAAAGCAGTAAACAAATCGACTACGTTTGGCTAACAATTCGACTACGTTGAATTTTATTGTCTAGTCTCTCCAACCCATTTCTCTTCTTCGTAGATCAAACTACCGATCTATTAAAAAAAAATCGCGTTTAATTAAAATCGACACGAATTGACACGGACGAAATCAAGGATCCCACTGTCCGACCCACGTCTTCGATATCACACGATACTAAAAAGCCAGAACATTCTATTCTCTTCACTATTTTTTGTCCACTATATACGCCTATCATAATCCACCTGGTGACTCGCGATTTTACCTGGAAGTGTGATATACAACGGTAGAGTTTGAACGCTGAACCATCGCGACACAATTGGTCGTTCTCTTGCGCTACACCTCTAAAACGTATTCCAAATTACATATTGCTTTTAGTGGCGTCGCGATCCGACAGATTGAGCTTATGGCGAATTCACGGTTTACCCTATATTCATTTAACGCAAAGGTTTACTTATGTTTACGATCGATGCACCCTACTTTTCGAACAAATGAACAATAATTCCCATATTTTGGGAAGTACATAAATCGTGTGAAACGCAGAAAAACATAAAATTCGATTCGCGTTCGATGCGAGTTATTCGTTTATCGAGACACATTAGAAAGAATTTTAAATAAATTCGAATGTTCGCTGCTTATTTATTGTTCAATTGCTCAATATTTTCGATTTTAAAGACGCACAGCGCCTGAGATATCAATAATTATAAATATATAAAGATAGACTTTCTTAAATCTTTTTAAAGATAAAGATAAAGTTAAAGATTTAAAATAAAATTTAATTCTTGCTCAGAATTTGAACAGAGATTCCACAAATAGCAAATAATCTTTCAAATCAGAGATGTGACAAGATAATAATATATACATACATAATATATATGATTAATATAAATATGTATAAAATTATATGTATATGTATATATATTATTCTTTGTTAAAATCTAATTTGCTCTAAATAATTTACAAATGAATGACGATAAGTCAAAATAAATATTTTGTTTATACGTGTATACTTCTTTATGTAATAATAGAGAGAATAAATTTGTTTTACGAATTCTCATCTAATAATTTAATGAATCAGTTTTGAGTCTTTATATATGTATAATCTGATATCTATTATCGTATAGATCACGGAACAAACGGAAAAGGTCTCGCTGATTATGCGTTTTTAAAAGTTCATCACTTCCATTTTGAAGGCCCTGCCCTTCATCGCTTTGTTAGCCATTTTACTCATAGACGATGCGGTATTTGGAGTATCATCGTCGCTGTTAATGTCTTCATCTTCTTCCGGGAAGTCCTCGAGCCGGTCGTGATACTCGTCAAGCTGAAAATTAAGACATTCACAACATTAAATGTTTATTAAAATGCGATAAACCAGCTAGGAGAGTTAGAGATCACGATCTTGATTTTTGGAATAAAAATATAACGTCAAAATAATTATTCTTTTTAACTGCAATTTGCAGATTCATCAATTAGTAAGAATTATCGTTCCAACTCCGAAAACCGCATGTGAAAAGAAAAGCTGTTTCAGTTTCAACCACCAAGATTGTACAAGCGAAAAATCGCGAAAGGTTTAGTATCATAAGTGATCCAGGTTTTACATAAATTTCTGTTCACCTTCCGTCCGCATTGATCACCGCGTAAGAATGTCGAAAAAACAAACATCACATATTTCTAAATAGAAGCTATTTATAATAAGTTTTCGATTCCCGCAAGTTATAAGTTTTTAGCTCGCTATTGTGGAATCGTAAATAGCCTCTACTTCTGAGCTGTTTGCTTTCTTATTTCCGCATGGCGAAAAGACTAACTGGACAAGGACGATCTACGTGAATACACAATTTGATAGTTGACAGACCACTTCTAATTCTCAACCGATCAATTGTACTGTTCTATTCATACACGAGCATTTCTGGTGAAGCTTCATTCCTGGTGAAGCATAACGTGAATCCTGAAGTGAGTTGTGGATTATCATGTTTGACATGCTAATCAGGCCAAACCTTAGGACGGCATACTTACCAGAAACAAGCATGCTGATTTAATGCATTGAAATGTAGATTTATATCTTTATAAATCTTTATGGGAAGAATTTGTTAAAGTACTATATGTATTTCATGTCCAATTTGCAGAATTAATTTTTGTAATCTGTGCCAATCATAAATCTCATTGATTTGATAATATGATGTTAACGTGATGTTATTAAATGTACAATATGTGATATTTGGGAATAAATTTAGACATAAACATACGTAGACATAAAACTACGTATTTTAAATTAGAATACTTCAATTAAAAATTAGAATTTTATATGAGCGTCAATCGTTTTTGTAGAAAACAATTCCAAAATAGATTTTTAATATTATTATCTTTCGTTTTCTTCGAATTTTTGTTTATCTTATTTTGTAAGAATTTAAAAGATCTAATCATGCACTGTACCGATAATGATGATGATGACACATTCGGAAGAGCGTAGATTTATTTAAAGATATCAGAATAATATTTCATTATTAAATCGTGCAATCAATTAATCGCGATTTTAAATTCGAAGTACGAATTTATCGCGTAATAAAAAGGGAAAACAGAAAGTCAGGAGAGACAGAATCTAGAGCCACGATGTTTACGATATGCGCTGACATCGTGTATATATGTATACGTGACGATGAATGCACTAGGAGTAACATTCAGAGGATGCATTCTCAAAAGTTGATTATGCGAACTCACGTGTAACGTAGCTACGGGGATATCAAGTAATCGATGTTACCACAGACAGAATGGATGCTTATCTACAACTGCAGATCGTACGTTCAATTGTGAGTTACCTAAAGTGAGTCACGTATGCACACTTAATTGGCTCACCATGAGGAACAGCTTGCGCAACAACTCGGGAGAATTGATACAAGCAACATTTATAAGTTCATTTTAATCGCGCAAGGCCATCATGCTGATCAAACAGCATGACATTCGTTAGCCCGTGGTGCGCTAATTAAGCTATCCCGTTCGAACAGGCTATCTTGGAGGAGTACAACGCTACTTGTCTTAGTCACAATTATTTTAAAGGAAAGAACAACGCTACTCTCGTAAAACAATTAGCTCAATGGGGGAAAAGGTAACGTGCGTTCATTTATCTTCGAGTCGTCCAGTCTGTGGACTATCTCGCGAATTTTACACACATTCCATCACGAACGATCACAAGCCATAAACGCTATTTTCGCGGACAATATTTTTCTCCGCGTAACTTTCTTCCAAAGTAACTCATTGAATTTCTACAAATAAATACATATAGTTACGATTGCAATTAAAATTGTACTCACGTCAACATCACCCATCATTTCTTTAGTAGAAACGGTGGTGTCGATACGTCGAATACTGCCTTGATGTATATCTATATCAAGTTTCACAAATTGGAATCGACGTAGAAGGAAAACGATCGGAATCGGTGCGACACCCGCTAAAACGATTACGACGGCGATGCCTAGCACCCAGTCAGGATAACTCGTGGGCTCTGACTGACCCTAAGAATAAATCAAAAATATTTTAATAATGATATGATTATATATAAAAAATTATATACAAGCCCAAAAGTCTGGAAACAGCCAAATATCTTAGCATAAATAATTTTTTCAAAAAAAGTATTTTAGAAAATAATAATGATTCAAACTAATAATGATCATAAGGTTTAAAAAGAAGCATTTCAATGGTAATCTAACCATTGTTGGCATCGTTAAGCGCAATCTCCTAGTTCACCTCGAATAACTAATGTCGATGGTACTTGAAATTTGTCCGACAAAAGTACTTAACAAAATTAAGTTTTATTATATTATTTTGAACATATCTCTACATAACAGTTATAAAAATATATAATAAAAAAATAGATTCTTAAAAAAAACAAAGTTGACGACCCGGCAACACCATCCACGATCAAAGTGCCATTAAATAATGTCTTTTTAATCTTTATAACTTTCGTTTTTGAATTTTTTTTCTAAAATGCATTATTTATAAGATTCGATTATTTTCAGACTTTTGGGTCACCCTATATTTTGATTATTTTAATCATCTTACCAATTCCGCATTCCACGCCGAATATTGTGGTTTGTCAATCAACATGGAACCGATACTGCACATAAGAATACCACCCATTATTATGGGTGCAAGAAATCGCCACGTGACTTGCCAATAAATTCCAGGTTTATATCCGGTCATCTCTTCGATGTCCTTCGTAAATCTGCACAGTATTCGCGCGATTAATCCATTAATCCATTTCTATTTATTATTCGTTAATCTATTAGGAAAAGATTGCGATCGCAGAATATTCAGCTTACTTTTCGTGGCCGTACACGAAAATGACGGAAAGCATTTCCATCAGGGCGACTATAACGAGACCAATGGTGCCGGCGAAGCTGTCAAACATTTTCAGCCAGTACTCTCCAGCACCAGTACAGAAGATGAGCCCCACGAAAAAGCATACGACACAAACAACTCCTGTAGTCGTAAAATACGCAATTAAAACGAATATTCTTTTATTGTGTAATCTGTTTTTAACAATTTTATATCAGTAGACTGCGCTAACCTGTCATGTATTGTTTCTTTATTCTCTTGAAAAGGTCTATGTCGAAGATTACGCACAGCATACCCTCGAGAAGTCCAATTTGTGAGCCCAGGCCAAGGGCTAGAAGCATCATAAAGAAGATGCAAGACCAAAAGGGCGCGCCCGGCAGTTCGACGATCGCCTGTGTAAATATGATGAAAGCCAGTCCGGTGCCCTCGGCAGCCTGTGTGAAAGAAATTATATTAATTTAACTATATCACAATCATATGCTTAACAAATGGGATTATCATTGCTCACGTTGTCCAATTCCTTGCTGAGACTGCATGTCTTTGTCAAGTTCATTGCCGAGAAGTTGAAAGAGTTGAAGGCCATAAAGCGTTCGTAGTCCTCGAGATTGAACGAGGAAGTCGAATTAGATAACAGGTCATTTTGTATCAGAGCATCCCTTGCGCTAAAATAAAAGCGATTTAACATATCTTCTGTGTCCCTCTGTTCTTCGCCAACGATCAGTATATCCCGTCCCGTCCCATTATGACTCGACCCTTCCCGTTTCTAAATGCTCAACCATCGACACGTCTGACACTTGTAATCTAATTAAATTAAATTGTGATGTATCACGTGTATACAGTAACAATGTAATTGATTTTTGCAGTTTAATTTCAACAATGTTACTAACATGAATTGTTATATATTATTAATGTAATCTTTTGTACAACTTAATTTAATTAAGATTTCTTCTAACGTGCGTTGTTAGATATTGATAGTACAATTGTCAAAAGAGACCGACGACACGCATATCTTCTATCTCGAACAAGTGGCAACAGCTCACGGTCGTTTAAAGACACATCTCCGCAGCCGTGGACGATTTTTTTCTCACTACCCTCTTCGCGATGGCGAATTTAGAAACGATGGCCGCACTTGCGGTCGCATTACCTGGCGACGCACTTGTCCACGTTTGACATTGCCTTGAACCCCAAAATGGCGAAAATGACAACGCTCGCGTAAATGGCAGTAAACGCGTTGCACACGCTCACCAGGATCACGTCCCTCACGCAGTTGTTGTCAGGAGTGTTGTAGCTGCCGAATGCGATCAGGGAGCCGAACGCCAGCCCGAAGCTATAGAAGACCTGGGTCGCCGCGTCAAGCCAGACCGTGGGCTCCAACAATTTCTCGACCTTGAATGAATAAAGTAAACGTCATATCTAATGCTCGACATATTCGCTTTCTCACAACGCTCTTTTCGATAAGGTCATCCCCGATCGGAATCGATCGTCACCTTTGGCGTGTACATGTGCGCCAGTCCAGCGCTCGCACCCCTCAACGTTATCCCGCGAATGAAAAAGATGGTCAGTACCAGATACGGGAACATAGACGTAAAGTATACCACCTGGAAAAAGGGGCGATTGATTACCACGATGCCATGATCGAAGAAAAATGATCGCGAGGTCATTCAGCACGATTTATATCAATCGACTTTAAGGGATTTTGCTCTAGCTTGAACTTACTTTGCCGGACGATTGTATTCCCTTCATGACGATGAAAAACACGACAACCCAACTGAGCAAGAGACAAAGTACAATCCACCACTTGAGACCTTGGCCGTCCTCAATGGATGGTGCCGCGTCCAAAGTAGTCCTGTACCAAAAATACGCGGTCTCCGAACTCCTGGCACATTCTTCCACCGGTTTCCCGTCCAATACCGGGCATTCTGCCCACGGCAGTGATTTCTAAATTGCGTCAGAATATGCAAATAGATCATCAATATAGGCTTTAACGGGCATTGCGTTGTAAAAGCTGAAGCTGCACTTTGAGCGCTGAATTGAGAGACCGATATTACGACAAAATTTACATATTACAGTTTTCTTTGAAATTTATACATAATAACTACAATGCAATGCTATATTGCTCATTATTTATAAAAAATTGATACTTACACCAAATTTGATCGTGACAGCCTAATTGAAACATGAAAAAAATAAATATCATTAATATTTTTGCAAATTTATGGGAAATGTTGATAGTATATATACATATATATTTATTTTTACGAAGACGCCAATGACAATTACATTTGAGCATAACACTCTACATTTTTCTTATAATCATCTGTTTGTGTTGTGATGTTTAAAATAATATCGTTGTTTATGAAAATTTTCAATTAGTAAATATTAAAAATATTAAATACTAAATCCTTTTTTCATTTTTGCTTATAATTAAAAATTTTCTTAATTTTCTTCATAGAATATGATTTTTATTTTACAATATTAATAGACTTTAAACACTTCGTTTCATCGTAAACGACATCTTTCATTACCTATTTAAGTCTAAACTGTTAAATAGTGGAGAGGGAGAGTTACTTAGGAAGTCTCGACGCAGATTACCGTGGCGTCAATCGGTGCTACGAACCTTATCGATCTGCTTACCTCGAGCGAGTTGAAGAGGTAGTAGACGCACCAGGTAATAATTACGTTGTAGTAAAGCGAAACGAAAAACGTTACTATACACGACGCGATCCCTATACCGCCTAGCCAAGGGTGTATTGTGTTCCAAACGCCCAGGGCACCCTGTCGCATACGTTGTCCGAGACCCAGCTCGATCAGGAAGAGGGGTACACCCTCCAAGATGAGCATGACGAAAAAAGGAATGAGGAAGGCACCTAAAACATATACACACATGCAAATATCGCTTTAACAGTTTTTAATACTGATATATAGATGCCTAATCAAAATTTCACCGAAAAATATAATTTAACTGTATATAAATATATTGTATAATTTTTTTATCAAGTAATGTTTAAATCACTCTTTTAATTCATTTACTACAAGGGTTAAACAGAGTTTCTGTTTGAGTGCGATTTTCTACTTTATAACATCATCTCATCCGCGTTTTTGCGTCCTCAGTTCCTAACAAAGTCCTCTCTCCCTTTGCCTTTAGATGTCTAGTTTCGCGGTCGTAGAGAGCTGGAGCGCCTCGTATTGATCCAGTAACCTAAGTCCTAACCCGTTCAGCCACTCCACCACTTCAACGATTCTTTTGATATTCATATTTAAACTAGAACTAAGGAGAAGATTGCGTCTCGGAAAACGTTAAGTTACACAACCGATAAAGTTGCGTACAAGTAATAGAAAGATAATCGTAACGCTTGTAAGTCCAGTGATCGACTAATTATATCCTGATTGTAGCGTCTTAAATCTTAGCGTTGATATTTGATTTACCATTAACAAAACTAGAGGCTGAAAATTAGCCAAAGAAATTGGTCCATGCAAGGGAAATGGAACGGGATATTGATTTCGATCGCGATTGCGTTCTCGCAAGCTTTGATAACACGATGTGTGGTAATTGATGCGTCGTTTAACACCTAAATGGCCCGTAACGCAAGCTCTCTGTGTTTAAAGCCGCTATTACATTAGAGTCGCGAACCACGGCGGCAGCTGTTAGACCGTCGCGTGCTTTCTGTTACACAGTGGTATGGATCGATCGATGGGCGTTCGGCGACGCGGACGCGGACGCGGTACGGCGCAACGAGGAAATTTCCATTGAAAGCCGAGCCTTTTGATTCGTTTATCATAAAGGTGTGTGTATCCACGTGCGACTAAAAATCATGAAATTCGACCGCCGACAATGACCCGCAGTTATGCAATTTCTTGCGTCAGTGATAATCGGTGTACAATTTAATGCCAGTCGGCAATTAACACATCTGCCATTGAATGTTTAACAAAATTTAATATTGGTTTTCTGAATTATGTTTACTACTGTTTATTAGAATTGAACTTTTACTTTTTTTAATAAAAGCTTCCTCTTTTTATTTTAAATATATATGCCTTTTAAAAAATGAGAATATGACCGATTTTGAAAGTGAGCTTCTTCGATCTCGCGCCCTGATATTAAATCTAACAAATCTGAATCACGATCGTAAGTAGGGTGCCTGGTACTTTTAGGCGAAAGTATTAACCTACGGCAATGAGACGTTAGAGCAGCACGATAATCTGGTAATCGGAAACTCGATCTGCGCAGTTGCTGGATGGTAACCGATATGATTTCGGTGTGCATAAACTCCGGCATCATAATCACGCGAGGGCCACCCGTGCACCTCTCGTGACCTACCTCTGCGAAAATAGACGTGTGTTAAACAGTCGTTTGTCCGTTCGTGATTGATAAGAAGGGCTCCTACCCGAAATGCGGCGAGCTTAAAATAATTCAAGAGGAGTGAAATTTCACGGGCTAACGAAGGGTATTTTCCATCCGAAAAATTCGCGCCTGTAAAGTCTATTCAGTTTGCAACATTACATGCTGTACGCGCGCGCTCGTATTTCACGCGGTATTAAACAAAATGCCACATTGCTGATACTTATGTCCAGCATTTGCAGTTGGTCGACCTTTCGACGTTACATTGAATAAAATCAGATCACGTAACCTTGAACTAACTTTATCTCAATGAATAACATATGTCCCTTTCATGTATTGATTTTGTATTATTTTATTTCTTCCGTCGCGATAAGATATCTTTGATATTAAATATATATAATGATAACAATTCGAATTATGCAGATATTTTAAATATTTTCTGTAGCATATTTTTTTTACGATGTACGTAAACGATGTAATTATAAATGCAACGCTTATGTTGTCTCTCAAAGATTGATTAACTTCTACTTATGTGGCGAGGAAGAGTCTATAGACTCTCGTGCAAATATACCTTTCATTATACGTACCCGCTATTTTCCCCGCAAAAAATGAATTTAATAAAAAGATGATACGCTAGCAACGTAAAGCAAATGCGCCATCGCCTGTTGATTAAGTGTAAAATAACGAGGAACAGTTAATTAAAGTAGAGTCATCTTATTACACAAATCTGTAGGAGGAGAAGCTTAGACGCTTATTAGAAGCTTATTATAAACGCCTATTAGAAGACTTGTTATGAAATTTTTATTTATAAAAATGAAACATTGGTAGAGAGTTATAAAATTCAAAAATACTAGGATCAACGCCATTTAGAGGTATCGTATTTTAAAAATAGAACGAACGGAACTGAAGAGTTAATGAAAGTTGAATGAGTTGCGCGTAGTTGAATCATTCGTCATAAATTATACGCCGCGTGATTGGTGTATTAATATTAATTTCTAAGTTCGATTATTGCGATGGCAGTGAATGTTTCATTATACTATACATTACTGTAGTATTATAATAAATGAAATTGATCGAAGAAATATGGAGGAATAATAGCTTTAGCGAAATTGTAAAAATAAACACGATTTATTACGAAAGTTTTGTAATATCTGCTGAACATATCAGTCGCTCAAATTGATCGATAGGAAAATGCGTTTCTCAGAAGGGGAGCACTCGAAATCTTTCGTAGCAGTTATATTTAACTCCGGCATGTGGAACTGTGCGATATCTGAAAATAGTCGTTGACTAGTATAGCCATGCACTTATACCGGCATCACTGCCCTCATATCGAGCAGCCTTGTCCTTGCTCTTTTTCCCTTTACATCTGACGCCACAGAGACTTACGACGGCCGTAAGTTGCAAGAACTATTTCTAATGTATGCAATTTTACGATATACACATTGACATACGTCAACACTTGTCGCGTATCGACATACATACTTAATTTGAATAAATGAATTTTACACGTTTCGGAAATCTGGCGCTTATTCAAATTTTTTTCCGCGTATCTGTAGAAGGCCAAATTCTTGGAAGAGGTGATAGAAAATCTATATTTTCTTTAGTCGAGTGGTATATGAAGTTTGCAAGAATTTCAATTCATTAACGTGTGTAATATAAACAGAAACTCAACAGCCTCTAATTTTTAAGATCAGAATAGAAATTCGTAATTTAAAAATTATTTTTCGTAAATACTTAATTATCAATATATTATCAAGCTTCTCTTGTCGGACAAATATAATCTTGTAAGCAGTATAGACACACTATCACTCTATTTTACATTATATCTGCGTAAAAAAACCATGTTGCTATCTTGAGAGCTGTATCACATAGTTGCTGTATAAGAGATATGTATATCTCTATAATATAAGTAGATATTATAGGTGTGCTCATACACGTGGGAAAATGGAGTTTACCTAGCTATCCGTTGACACGCACGTGGTTCAAGAACACCCCGAGGTGTCGCCTGCTGCACGAAGGTCATAAAAATAAAAACATGTAGCTTACCAATAATAATACAAGCCGGCATACGCGTTAAAATAATATCACTCTACAATTACGAACAAATTCCAATTAGTCGATTTTATCACGTATATTTAACACATAATTTATACGATCGCGCGATTATCCCTGCTAACACTCACCACCTCCGTTCTGTTGGCACAGATAAGGAAACCTCCAGATATTGCCCAGACCAACGCTGTATCCGATAATACTGAGAAAGAATTGCATTTTCCCGCTCCATGCCGCCCGGTTTTCCTCCTTCGTCTCCTGGCTACCGACAACATTTTGACTCGCTGTCGCCACGATCGTCACGCTGTGTTGGGCGGGTTGGCGGTGGTTGTTCAAGGGAGCCAGCTCGTGCCCATTTCTTCCGGTCTCGACTACCATTCTCCCGAAATCCGCGATGGGTACACAAAGAATCGATCACTTCTCCCGGCGGGTGGCGTACTTAATTGAGATCTTTAGCACACTTTCTGCGTTCGCTTGCCAGGCACATCCGCGACCCCCACGTGCCACTTCTCTTTTCCACTTTCTGCCGTCCGTTTATTTCTCTTTTTCCCCCCTGTATACACAAATTCCGCTCTCCCGCTCTGTCAATTACTAACACGATTTGGCAGAAACACCCGTATCTTCGCGTCCGCAAGCTCACGGACCCCTCACTGATATTACCACCACTACCACCGCCGCGCAGTTCCACCGACTTCGGCGGGGAGCGGATGGGGCGGCGAGCGTACAGCGATAACGGGGACAACAATAACGTTAACAACAATAACAACAACAGTAGCAACAGTAGTTATCTTCACTAATTGATTCGTAGTATCAACAGCGTCCGCACTATCGCGTCCGAGAAAATATTGAGATCGGTCTTTCCCTCCTCGAAGAGTAACCGGCAACAATCTCTATTTCTTAATATTAAGCGTACACCCCTTCTCTGCGACGAGAGGGATGATTTTTTATTCGAGTTCCGTTTGTCTCCTTCTGATACGTGCGTGTCCCAATAGTATTCTTTATTGACCGTTTGTGGACGCATATACGGCCGCGTAGAAGCGAATTGCGGTAGGTTAATAAGGGTGTGAGGTACGAGGAAGAATACGTCATAGGATAGGCTAGGACCTATTCGCGAAACGGAGTGGGTGGTACCTAGGTGACCCGATAAAAATCGAGCACCTGCTGACGTGAGTTACGCGAGGGAATCCGCGGGTCACGTGCTACAGTTCTCGCTGTCGAAGGATATCGACGACCTAGTGAGTCGGTGGAGGATACGCGCGCTTTCAACATGCGCTACTTGACATTGATGGAAGAAGCGATGGGTCGCAAGGGGGTTGGCGCACCTAACGTTACGTTTGGAAGCAATCGTAGCGTGAAAAACGTGGAGAAAGGGAAGGGGCGAATGAAAGTACGCGTGTCGTTAATAGCCGTCGTCGGGACGAAATATCGATCGATCTTCCGCGCGGAAGCGAGATACCGAAATGAGGGAGAGCGTCGGAGAGAAGGAGAGAAAAAGGTGCGAAAGCGAGACGGAGGGTGTGAGAGATAGAGGAAGGGATGAAAGAAAGAGGGACGTGAGACTCTAATTTCAGGCTTCTCGAAGCGGCGGTGATACGACGTCCGGAATTCAAAGTAGCTCGATTTTCACAGAGGGTGTCGTCGTCAGCCCTTAAACGAGTGCCTCTTCAGCTTCGGTCGAAATCGGTGCCGACAGTAGTCTTCCAGTTTCATAAGTCGGATTCGTTTAAGTCGCTGCCGTTTGCGGATCGATGTTGTCGAGAGTCACGAGTCCAGCATCATAGTTGGTCTCCCTCGGCTCGACTCCGCGCGCGAGGAAGACGTTACGCCTCTCGTCGTCGTCGTCTTCGTCGTCGTCGTCGCCGTCACCGCTGCCGCCACCACCGCCGCCGTCGTCGTCGTCGTCGTCGTCGTCGTTGTTTCAGATTTGATCCAGGCTCTCGGAGAACTTGTTATCCACGAGTTTATTATTTAATTTCGGTGATCCTCGGACGGGTCGGATTGACCGTCGCTGCGGACGCGTGTCTGTCGTTGAGGAGCAAGACTTCCGAGGCATTTGGTACCCATGTATACCGCTCCTCACTCCACCGCGTCGCGCCCGTTACCTCGTTTGCGTTTCGTTGCTCTACGTTCCGTCAGCAGGAAATGCGAGAAGCGCGAACGGCAGGAGCCCGCGTAAAATTTCGCACCGCCGCGCTGGCTGGCTCGGTGAATATGCGCCTCGTACGAACGTCGATATCGGACTGAGCCGACGCTAGTGCGCGACGATGTGCGCGAGGGAACGGACCTACGGAACGGGAACCTCTGGAGCGACATCGACGTCTGTACAATACGACGAAGGTTCGTGCTACCGGTGGTCCGGTCCCCCGATTGGCCGTGGTAATTGTGTACGTACGCGCATACGCCGGCCGACCGACCCCTTTTAAACGGTGAAGAGCCGGGTAGCGCGAGCGTTGTTATCTTATTATATTATAGAGCAGAAGAGGTAACGGTTCTCGCATAAAAAATGGGGTGGAAATTATTTGAGACATCGAAGCGCGATTTTTTTTCTTCCACTATAAATGCAATCTGGATCGCAGATTCAATTATACCGCATCGAAATTTAGAAAACAGCGACTCGACGAAAATTATTAAGCACCCTGATTTTTATCAATCGTTAACAGCTTGTGCGATAATCCCATCCCATCTCGCCGGCTGGTGAGAGATGACGAGTTCCAATGTAAATTTAGGCGGTAAACTGCCAATCTACGTCATAACTCTTCATGAAAACATTTCGCTAATTGATATATGTGCGTATTTTCATTGATCTTTTAACTCCAAGACAATGAAAATGTTTTTCTTCGTTGCTTACGTTTCAATGACGTGTGTCTCGGTATGACTCACTTTGAACTTGGCGGGTCTTTTCTGGGGGTGGTGAGGGTAGTTTAAACCGACGAACCGGCGTCATCGATCCGATTGTTGTTCCATTAAGGGGTAGTGGAGACACACATTCGGCGGCCGCGCAGCTTCCCACGCGTCACCGTTTCCGTCGTAACCGCTTCGATCGAAAAGCTTCCACAGCATCCTCGTAACTAGGCCTCTTGGACATTCAAGAGCACCTTAATCCTCATCTGAGCCACTTCATCCCCTTCGACGGGAAAAAAACAATTTTCGCTGACATAATTGTTTAGCAGAAATCCTTGGCTCAACTTTACTGTAAATAACTCGAAATGAATTTCGCAGGCGATTGAAAACAAAATTGAATCCAGCTTTTAACTATTTCTATTTATGGTAACAATTTTTATATTTAATTTATATTTCATCATTTAAAAAATATGTCACCCTTTACTTCCTCTTGGCAAGATTCTTCAGATTCTTGGCAAGCTCATGACGTCGGTGACTAAAGGCGGTCGCGATCACTCCATGACGTCATTCGTCGCTATAGTACTGTACTATCTCTAGAAACAAAACGTTTTACGGGATCTGCCCAAGCCTGCTATATGCAAAGGTACATAGAGGCGGGTCAGTCAGTAGCTTTGTCGAGTTACGTAAGCGGCCGCGTAACCTTTTGACCTTGTTCTCGAGTTCTTCCGTTGCACCTCTATCGCACAAATGTACATACCGTTCACCTGATTTGCATCGAACAACATTAACAGATATACTCATTATAACCGTGTCAGTAATGACTCTAGCAACATTCCGCTTTTGGTGGTCTACGCCGAATAAACTTCGATCTTTATGTAATACATTATTGAAACTTTTTAGAAGAAACATAAAACGTTGAGAGAAGTATTTCAGAATGTATTCCAGAAAATCCGCTTAGTTATGCTTTTTCGAGCATTGAACGTTGAGCCATCTAGAAATCCGATATACTGCCTATCTTTCTATTCGCCGATACACCTGCGCTGATTATGGCGCACCAATGCGCGAGCAGTGCTTGCATAATATCGCGTAAACTTTAGAAGCAATTTTCCGCTTGCAAATTAGTTCGGACGGTTAAAATATTACTGTTACATAGTATATATTTACATATGTACAGTATACATTTTATGTAATATAATACATTACATGCATATGGAGAAATTATATTTCTAAAATTAGAGAAGATATTAAAGTCTTAAGCTAATGAGAATACAATAATGAGATATAATCCGTAATATACATACGTTTTATTTTTAATCTCCATTTACAAGTTCATATTTTTAAAATGTTAATGACGTTGCGTATTTATAATATATATAGTGACATATACAGCATATATTATATTCCTAACAGTCTACATACTTTTATATTAATGAAATTATTATATTCATATATCGATTCCAACAACGGTCGCTACTGGTACAAATAATTCAAATGCAGGAATAATGATTATTTTGAAATAACGTTATACAATACGTAACGACATACACGTGCATATAATGAGCAATATATGTCCTTGCTGTTCAATGCACCGTGTTAAGTGCGGTGGACAACCGAATGACGATGGTCACACCGAATGACGCACAGGATACGTATTTTTCTTCCTGTTTACAAAAGAATCCAGCTCTATTTTTTACTACAGAAATTGAAATTCGCGTCAGAAGTGAAGAATTCACGGTGAATAGATCGCTGATTTGTCATCTTTTGCAGTGCATATCTTTCGCGCGCAAAATAAGGATCTACGTTCGTATCTTTACCATCCATCTAGCATCGCATACTAAAGCGGTTATACAAGTCCATCCTCACAATGGTCATTCAACTTCTTTCTACACCTCAGTCTAAAGCATTTTGTACTATTATTCTGAATGGTACCGCGTCCCTTGGGAATAAATGCGGATTATGCGGACTCTAAACCAGTAAAGGGCCTATTTCACAAAGTTCTCACGACCAAATATTCAATACTTGACATTAGATATACCTTGATTGGGTTTTTAATTATTTTTTTACAAAAGAAAGGGTAAAAGAGAGAGACAAAATATTAAAAACATTTTCGATTTGTCAAATTTGCAAGAATAGATGAAATAGAATCAATGAAGAATAACTAGACTATCTAGCTTTTTCAAAATAAAATTAATTTTGTCAATAGTTTCTCTAGTAATATAAAATATTTAAATATGTGTCTAGAAAAACGTATTTTCTCGTTTTTCATATCGGTTCTGTCACAATGAGAAGAATATATCTATTTGCGTACTATCATTGGGTCAACAACTATGTCAAGGATGCATTACCGCGATACATACCGAAGAAATCAATTTGTTTAATAAATGTATGCCGTGATCACGAAACTATTATTACTAATATGCGTTCGTAAAACATTTGCTCGGCGAGGACATTCGACATAATGGTACGGCAATATAAATTTTTGAGTGTGTGAAAAATATAAATGTTGTTCATTTTAATATGTAAGTGATACAAGTGATGTAAGTGAAATAAAACAATATAGCAGTTTACACGAATCGATTTCTATAGTAAAACATTCTTTGTCAATTCTGCAGTCTGCAGTTTTTATTAGAGTATTGTAATTTTTATTCATATCGTATAGTTTATTTCTGTATCCCTCGCAGTAAGAGCATGATATAAATCTTCGGTACATACTGCGCCATGGCAAGTAAGCTAATGTGATACTACATTGGTCGGTGTAAGTGGACGCTTACCATAGACCATTCCCTCCCATAGACGGTTTCACGTCACATCCTCATTCAGGAATTTATTAATAATGAGACATTGTTTACGAGTCGTCAATGTTGATCCTTCTACACCATGGAAATCCCTATTAAGGACAATCAAAGTTCTCGTAAGCGTGCACAAGTATCTCGGGTGAAATAATAATGTATTTGAACCGTCGTATACGATTCATTGAAAAGATTTACGTTCCGTAATTCTTTTCAATGAATAAATTCAATTATTTTGCAACATCATGTATATTAATGTGCGCGCATATATAAAAATATGTTATCGTAAATATTCGCTCCGAGCTATTTGACGTACATCAGTTGTCCGTTATTAATTATTAACTATGTAATTCAAATTGATATTGATTTTGACATTTTAATTAATATAGACAAAGTGTATTTTGATGTATAACGTTGAAGACAAATCAGGAATATACATTTTAGTCCGTTAAATTAATATGATATATGTCAAATATTATATGAGTCAAATGTATTAATTAATGTAACTTTGAAATTGTACAAAGACTAAATAATTAAAAAAACAGTATATAAAAATGTAAATAAATGTAAATAAATTGAAATAATATCTAAAAGAGTGAATTATAAATAATTCACTATACATTTCTGTTTATATGCTTCTTATTCAGACATGCAATAATCGGTACCTGTAAGAAGATATAAATAAGTATTATAGGATAAATAAGCTCTCAATGGGATGATGCATTGTACACTTCATGCACTTACCCGGCGTTACATGCAAGATCCAATCTATGTATGTGCCGACACGCGTGTTGATTCCTGGTTTATCATTGCCGCAACCGAACCCGAAACTGATAATACCTACGAGAACTTCTCGTTTCGTTGTAGGATTCTGCCAAAGATCGGGACCACCGCTGTCGAACTGCAACAAAAGTTGTAAATATGATTGTGAAAATGCGTTCTATTTTCGCAATAATTACCATAAAATTTCCTACCTGGCATGCGTCTTTTCCTTTCCCATAAGTACATAATTGACTATATGAAACATTCGGATACTGTCGACGACAATCTCGATACGTAAACACGGTTAGCGTAACTTTCTGTAAAGTTTTAGATCTCATACCTCCGAATTGCGTCGTTCCCCAACCTGTTTGATCAAATTGTTGTTTTGATCAAATAAACACGAAAATCAACATATGAAAATTTGTTATGTCCGCAATACAAAATGATGAAAATTTATAATTTCATTGCATCATCACAAACCGTGTTAAATTATTTAAATAATAATTGCTGTTGCGACAATATTCTCTCACCCACTAAATCCACATAACTTCCTGCGAAGGAGTCGAACTGATGTTGAAACGGAAGACAAACCGGTCCGACCTCTTCGGTGAAATTTATAACAGAATTCACCATTACTACAGCTATGTCATTTTCTAAAGATACGTTATTATAAAAAGGATGTACGTAAAATTGGGAAACAGTGTAGAGGCGCGAGGCATTTGTATCTGCACCTGAAATGTTTAAAAAAATTTATTTATTATAATTAAAGTGCTGAAGAAGTACATAAAATATTTTTGATCGAATACTTGAATTTTAATCAGCTAAAGATTGTTCGGTATGTCTATTTAAGATCTGCACAAGTATATCTGTATTATTTTTACTATCTAATTTCTTGAATATTTAATTTATATTCAAATGTTGTGGTAATAATAGAAATTGATAAAAGTAGAACAAAGCTATTTTCTTAGAGAAAAATTTATTCTTGAAAAAAATCTTCAAGGTTTATATAAAGAAATATATTTTTACCCGTGCTAAGGTCGTGATCTCCCACAAGTACACCGACATAATTTGTGTCTCTATCGGTTAAACAATGTGCGGCAGTTATCACGTGTTTTTCAGATATAATAGTCGCTCCGCAAAATACATCTCTTCGAAAAGGATCGACAAGACCAGCCATCATGGGATATTCGTTCACGCCAGTTTCCATACCTCCCACTATTTTTGTCTGCGATAATTAAAATCAAAAGGAAAGATTCATAGAAGTTTCTGTATTGAATCTTTTATGTTCTAATTGCATTAAGCGCGTACCGGCTTTTTCCATCCGCATCTGCAATTATCATTCCCTATTTCGTCGATTGCCTGCAGTTCGCACAGGAACTTAGTTCCCGACGACCAGAAAGAGGTTGATAATTCAATGGTCATGACTTTTCCCGTCGATTCCACGCTAAATGTCTCATTGCCGCAATAAGAATGAGATGCGGTATCATTCACATGTACGGTTAGTTTATCTAAGGCGCATCTAAAATTCTGCGAAAAGAAGTATTCTAAATATCATAGTAAAAATCCTGTAATTTATTTGCAATATTAATTAATGACGAATCATTACTTTATAAAGTAATAGTAGAATTGTCACTTTAACGATTTTGAAGCTTAGAAAATTAAATTATTCTCTTCGTCGATACGAATCGATGATCACGGCAACAAATAGTTTTTACTGATAGTTTTACTGATCACGGTCGATTCTATTCACGTTTGTTTATAAACACATATCTTACCCACGGTATGTTGAAACTATTGCACGTTAATCTAACGCGATAATCACTTTCCGTAATCCACTTGCAGTGTTGTCGACTGTCAGAAGCGTTGGGATAATCGGGATTATATATGTAATAAATGTTACCAGGTTTTAAATGTTGAGCATAGTTGCAACTTTGAAACAAGCCGTTTGACATTATAAAACAGAATGACAGCTTCAGCGCGAGCAATCCAACTATAAAAAGACGGTTCGTTACCGATAGCTATGAATATGCTATTCTTTTAGTATCACAAATACACAATGGGAGAAAAAGTGCATTGTATAATTAAAAAAATATTTTTAAAAATATATCATTTTTTAATTTAACATTTATATCATGTTATATAAGGATTTCATATGTTGCGCGAAATAACGTATTTTTTAATTAGTGCTTTTATTCTCATCGAGACTCTAACGAGACGAAACTAAAAGTATTTGCGCTGAAATTGTCTCGGAAATGATAGTAATAATTAAACGTTGATTGCCGCCAAATGCTTAAGAGTATTTCAAGAATAAGTTATTGCAACGCCAGTTGTCGCCAATGCCATTGCGCAACCGTTTTCCTCTAAAATATGTATGATATCTTTCTATTTCGCTGTCCCTTTAATTTGTGGAAGTAGACATGTCTCCTTGGCAATCGAAATCAGATTTGCTACCAAATCGTCATGTAATAAAGTGATATTACAAGATCAACTCAGAAATAGGTGGTCGTTTATGAAGAACCGCATTGCGGTTGTTATCATATATCGCAAGTCCAAGCAAATGTATAGTGACATGCTACAGGAATAAGTTAAGCTTTCTGAAGTCAATAAGCGAATCGGTATTATTGCAATTTCAAATTTCCGTGAATTTTGTAAATATTAAAAATTGAAAAATGTCGAAAATAATCAACGTGTTCGATGAAATAAAGAATAAATGATACGGAATATTAGGGTTGAAAGTCGCATGAGTTGATAGACACAAATGTTATAATTCATTTAGTAAATAACGACGTGTACTCTTTTTTATAATGTAGATTGTTAATATAATAATAATTGATATAATAATTAATTATATAAAGTAATTTACACCAAAAGCATTGCGTAGAATTCTCATAATGATTTTTTAGAAAATAAATATAGTAAATACATTTTTAATCTCTTTTTTATTTTTTTTATTAGTTCCTAGCATTTTTTATTATCTTATATTAGTTATAGGAAATGACACGTTTTAGATAAGTTTTGCTATAATTTGCTTGCAAAATTTGCTGTTCATAAAAGTAAATTGACATAAAAAACCGCGCAAAATTTATTAACAACAAATAGGCGGTAAAAATCGAGCAAAAGTTTGCAATACAGCAGCAAGTACTGATTGTGAGTAAAATTTTCTGTTACTTGATTTTTTAAAACACCTTTTAAATACCTTTAAGTATATCTCATTATCTTAAGTTTAGTTTAAGATAATGATACATACTTAACCTACCCTTTCTCTCCACATATGGAGTTTAATTATCACATTTTCATAGTTCCATTTAAAATGAAGCAACTTCTTTGTACAATGATACATTCGAGCTAATATTTTTTGATGTAAAGGTCGTAGATGGATTATAATACATGGTATAAAAATATTGCATCTTTTTTTATTAAAAATCAATATTAAAAAAAAATCTTGACAATTAAACCCGGTCTCTACTTTTCGCATTTTGAGCGAAACTGGAGCAGCTTTACGCTCGTTCGCCGTTTCCATTATTCCTATCACGATTAATTGTTAAATCTCACTAGTCGAGTAGCACAATCGTGTGCGTGTTGCGTACGATTTTGTAAAGTTACGAAATCCGCAGATATCGAATTCTGCGGCCGCGCGGCTGCGACTTTATGCAAGAATAAATTGAACATACATATGTATATAGATAGAGTCGGAGCAATTTTATTATAAATGGCAATTCTCTCTTCTTGTCCCCGGGCGACGGCGCGCCTTCAGCAGGCCCCACGTTGAATGAACCTGAATGAAATATGCATACGCACGCACATATGTGTCGCGGGGCCTTCATTGATTCGCGTGACGGTCGTTCCCGTCGGGCTTGGCCGATCGCTCGGGAAACGCGGGTCTGTTGCCATCTAGCCGCGAGCCGGAAACCAGTTCGCGCACGGCGTTATCGAGCCGAGGGCGGAAGGTCGTCGCGGTGCTCGCGTTTACCGACGTTGACCGACGACGTCCCAACCAAACTCGAGCCGACTCGCTGACCCGGCGGCAGCCGTCGCCGCTGGTTGCCATGGCGGTGGAAGTGATGGTTGCGATCAAAACACAAACAAACCGTGAGCTTCCCAAAAGCCTGCCTCGAGTCGGTGCGATTCGACGCGTCGTCACGTGCAGACTTCGCATGTGCAGATGGCTTTCTGAAATTTTTATCAGCTCTCCTCTGTCACGGCTGCGCTTTCGGAGCAGCCGCGGGCAATGCCAAACCGCGACGACAGTGTTGATAAGCGTACCAGAGAAAAGGTAGGTCGTACAAATGTCTCTTCGCAGAAAGGCTTCTGACGTGACGGTATTCTTTTATTTGATTTTATTGTAATCGCAGCGCAGCGGCCGTAGGATCTCAATCGTAGAGAATGAACTGGAGCCGGTGCATAAGCCACTGCGTTATAGGCGGTTTCACAGAACAAAACGTCACCCGAGAGTCAACGGTGAATTCGAAGAGCTGACGGATAAAAATGGAAATGGTAACGGTGTTACGCTGCCTAAGAGAGGTAGCAAGCATAGCGTTCAGAAGAAAATTGACAGATTAGTTGAAGAAAACCGGATATTGACGATGAAACTGGAAGGTTCTGACATAAATCCTGGTAAGTTCTCCATTAATAATATATTTACGATATAAATAATATTCCTTGCTATAAAAAGCAGTCGAGAAAATAATCTGTAAAATTTCACAGAGATTGTTGCCGAATTAAAAGAAAAAGACTCCTTAATATCAAGAATTTGCAACAAGTATCAGAAATTGTTAAAAAATCACGACAGCCTGCAACAAGAATATGAGAGAATAAATGCTCTCTTGGCAGAGCGTGAAACGGAGTACCATCAATTGCACATGCATCACAAAAAATTTACAGAAGCTTTGCAGAAAGTGGAGAAAACCAATTCCAGTCTTCTGACGTTTAGCCAAAAATCCAAAGCTGAAAATGTTCAGTTGAACGAAGACGTACTGCTCCTTAAGCACGTGATATATCGTTTGAATGCAGAGCTCGAAAGATATCAAGATAAATTAAAAGAATCTGGACAAAGCATTCTGTCTAAAAATATTAATGACGTATTAGATTCTAAGAAATCAGTAGACGATATTAAAACGATATCGGAGTCGTGGGGTTCAGTGAATACTCATGTGCTAGGGCCACTTTTAGACGCTTATCAGGAGAACCTGTCAGAGAAGCAGGAGCTTGTAAATAAGTATGAAGAGGACATCGCGAATTTTAGTACTAAATGCAAAGAGATTGTTATAGAGAATGAGTATATGCAGAGCGAAATAGAGAAATTGAAATCAAAGGTATTCTATTTATGAAAGAAGATTGTTATACACCTTACAATTATTGTAGTAAAAGTTTTTCAGTGTACCAGGTACGCCGATGAAATCAAGATGATGTCCGAGGATGCTGATTTGCTCAAGGAATTGAACGAGTGCTACACGAGACAGACCGCTCACCAAAAGCAAAAGATACACGAGATCCATTCGTTGTACGAACAGAAAGTAGAGGCAATGTCATTTGACAATAACAGACTTTACGAGGAGCATCTCACTTCCAAAACTGAATTAAGTAATCTTCAAGGGAAATACGATGTTCTTCATAAGGAACATGAAAAGTTGCAAAACGACAATACAAAAACAATGCCTATTCATGTTCATAATGCTGCCGTCGAAGAATGCAAAGAATTGTTTGAGAAATTGAAGCGTCAGTATGAAACCGAGAAGGAAAAGCTATCTACTCGCATTAAAGAATTGGAAGAATCCCACGGTCAAAATAAAACGCAATTGGACGTAGTTACGATAGAAAGAAATCAATTGAAAGCATTGAATAAAAGCTTCGAGAAGCGTTTAAAGTGAGTCTCATATACGTTACAAATAAACCGTATGACTTACGTTATTTATTCTATTTTTTTCTCTTTTTAGACATACGCAGCGAAAATTGGATCATTTTCAGAAACTTGCGCATTCCATACAAATATCCCGAGATTCTTTTAAGAAGCAGTTAAGAAAGACTACGCTATATTGCGAAGAGTTATTCAGCGAATATGAAAGAATAGCTGCTGAACGGGATAAGTTAGTCGGCCTTTTACATGAAACAGAAAATGAAAATGCAAGCATTCATTTTCTCGGCGATACTATTACTCAACGAGTAGGCCACCTAAAGGAACAATTAAAGGTATATAACAAAGATTCATACTAGATATATAATTTTTATAATATCGTTATTAATATCGATTACGTTGCGATTTTATTTATTTTTTAAATATTATCAGCTTGTACATGAAGGTGCCAAGCAACAAGTAGCGCTGGCAGAGAAAAATATGAAAGTGCAGCAGCTTGGAGTACACCGGATGAAGGACGAATACCACCGAGAGCTGCAACGCTTCAAGCATTTGCTGAAGCAAAAAGAGGAAACGATCGGACGGTTGCAGAAGGAGATTAGCTCGGCCCGCGAGAACTTGGAACTCGTTTGGAAAGTCACCGCTGCGGACAGCAAGAAAGTTAAAGGGCCGCTGAAGAGCGCGAAGATTCAGCACGTTTAGTTAAACTTAGAAATGTAAAGTCTACGATTTAGAAAGTGTAAAATAAATTCCATTCCGTCCTCACAATATTGTGCGAAAAACGCGAGAAAAGAAGCACAACGTAAAATTTTACATGGCCTAAGGCTGATCATCTTAGAAGTCGCTTCGTCGACTGTAAACGGAAACTAGTCATTGTACAATATATATATGTGTGTGTAGAATAATGTATCGAACGCGCGAACTTTATAATTTATTGTATATATACGATTACATAAATGATAATTATACCAGTTTCTTATTGCATCTCCGTTTAGATCGACATGTAGCAAGATCGGTTCGACGTTACGTCACGAGTTTAAAAGCTACTGCTCCGACCGGCCGATCGTCGAGATAATGTATTCCGCATGATAATGACACGTTTCTCGTGTCAAATATGCCCGAACACGCTCGTTCAATACGAAGTGGAGGAAACGGCAGATTTATCGATAGGATCACCGGCTTTATTTAATGGTGACATCAACCGGCAAAAGGTTTTGAAGGCTGCCGTTGGTGACAGCGGAGTTATAACGCCGGGGTACCCGCGGCGTATGAGAAATTGACGTCCCCGCTTATAGGCGTGATCTCACGTTCCATTAATATTAACATGCAAGGCGCATAAGTGCGCTCGTAATCGCTCGTATCGCACCTTGCGTTTTGCTAAACGGCTCCGCTAATTGCCGGACATTTTTCCTCGAGTGCAGATAATCAACAAACATTGACTTTTACGCCGACATTAGCGATAAATGTGGGCACAGACCGAGAAAACACTTGAGATATTTATAACGTTCGTAATCGATTTCTTATTTCTTTTTGTTGTCAAGATGCCTCTAGATATTGAAAAGATTACCTGGACATCTCCGCAATTATATTTATCGACTTCGTAGCGATTAATGTCGAAAGATCCAGCTCTTTTCTACTTTTCGTTTAGCGAAATTATCTTGTTTCGAATAATTCGTACCGATTGTTTTCAATGTTCGTCGCAACTCTTTGAATTTGATTTTGAGTCAAATAATGAATGCGTTCGTTTCAGCCTTCGTTGCTATATTCACGTTATGCGCGTAAGCGCGCAAAGCGCGCTCGAAAAGCGCGAATCTAATTGGCCGGCCGTTTCGAGAACCGCCAAATCGCCGGACGAGAAATTTCGAATTGCCTCTCAGTAAAGGAGCATCATGGCGGGAGTCGCGCTCGTACCGTTCCGCGTCGCTCGCGAGTAACAATGAAAAGTGGGCGCTTTTGAGAGTCAAACGCGGTTAGTTGCGCGTAAGTTGATGCGTTATGCAACACTTAATTAATGATCCAGTACAAATTATAAATCCGTTTTACTTTCAGCCACGTTCGACGACGCGGTGGAACTCACGGCGATGCCCGATGCCGTTTGCAACCGACAATCATCATTTCGGTGGCCGCTGCCTCTGCGTGTCGGGAATCTATCGAAATTCTTGAGCACTTCGCACCTTCTCTCGTCGAGACGCGTCTCAATTATCGCTCAATAGATGCAGCACGGTTATAATACGTAAAATTTTAATCAGTCGCTGTTATTTTTGAAATTTCTCAAACGAAGGTGAAAATCTCATACGAGAATCATTAAGAAGTCTTTTCTGTCTTGAAAATTGTATTCTACTTCGTTCGGGCTCCCCCCTCCCGCCCCTCGAAAGCATTCTCTTAGAATTGTATTATTCCCGATAAGATTTTTATCAGAAAATTAAGCACGGTTGTCTAAAAGAGATAGAGGCATTAATTGGAAAGATCCCTAATCTTCTATCGCGCGGATTTCTATCGAAGGATTTCGCCTTACAGGTATCTTCGGCCAACAGGTATCTGCTTTACGCTACCGTGTAACCGGGGACGTCACGGAGCGAGCGACCGCGTAAAAACGCGAGCGCCTAGTTAACGCTAACCTCCGCGGCAGTTAAATCGTATGCCGGCGTACGCGCGACACGCATATTAATTCGAGAAACTAGTTCTCGCGCAATGTATGCGTGACCGACGAACTTGAAGCGAATCTGCGAATACAGGCGTTTCAATGAGCGTCGCGAAAGGAAACGAGACGTCGAGTTTTTGACATTGAAAGCGAGAGATAAGCGACTCGTGTCGCTTAAAATAAATTTACCGCAAGTTGATTTAAATAGCAATCCAGTTTGTTCTTTATTATTTTACTTAGACAAGGAGACCAGGCTGTATAACGCAAGAAATACAAAATATTTTATAAAATAAAATGGATAGAAATAGAAAAATAAAACGGAATATATTGAAATATATCGAAATAGGCGCATTAGAATACGCGGCGTGTAAATTCGCGGAAACACAAAGTATTTCATAAAATACGTGAATTGGACTAACAATAAGAGCTGGTTTTTCCAACTTTTTGATAAATTAACCATTAGTTAAATCATACGTCTTTCTCTATTTCATCTTTAGTTGGACAAATCAGATGATATGATCTAACTTATCATGTCCATTTTTACCAATGCATTTTAACTTTAATTTCGATTTAACTTACTTAACTTAACTTACATCTTTCTCTAATTCGTAGGACTCAAAAAAGATAGAAAATAAGTTAAACCGAGAACCTATTAAGAAGTTGGAGAAAACCGGCCCTTAAACAGGCTGGAAATGGCTAAACAAAATGGAACGCATCGAATTGAAGTGCGTGCATTAGAACACACGGCGTGCAAAGTCGCGAACAGGCACCTGAAGCTCGACGCGAATCGCTAGGTGGGCTCGCTGAAGTATCGATCGAACATCCGGACGGCGGACGATTCGAATTGAATGTTCGCGGCACGCTCGTGCCGGCCCTGCCAGCCGCTCGGCGGTTTCCGGCGCGCCTCGGGCGCGCTCGCTCGCGCACAGGCAAAATGTCGTCTGCTAGGCCGCGTCGTCCGTCATTCGTGTGCAACCGGGTCGGGCGTTCGTGACGCGAAAATCGTGCGCGCGATAAGGCGATAATGCGCGGAGCGCGCGCGCGCCGCGCTCGCGAGTAGACGGCGGTTTCGCGACGGTGCGCTGTTTCGGTGTGCGAACGTGCCGCGCGCCGAGTGCCGAGACGTTTCGATCCCCCGACGTGCGGCGAGGAGTCGCGTCGCCGCCGTGTACGAGGGGCAGCCCGTCTGCCGTGGCCGTTCCGTGGCCGACGCTGAGAAACATCGATTTTTGCTCCTTTTTACCGCGCGGGGTGCGATCGGCCGGCGTCCGATCGGAGGACGATGCCGCCGTGAGGTGAGCGGTGCATCACCACCACCACCACCAGGAGGCGAGGACGCCGCGCGGGAGGTGCATAGGATTATTTTCAGCGTAAGCCCCTCTTTCTTTCCCCCTTATTTTCTGTCCCAGCTCTTTCTCTCGGACGTCCACTCTCTGTCGCGTCTCTCTTTCTCTCTCTCTCTCTCTCTTTGCGCGTGGCACGCGTAAATCGTCGCCGTCGCGTGGCTCTACCCGCCGCCCGCGGTTAACGCAACGCTCCGAGCGTCGGCGGCGGTGCGGGAGGAAACGGCGCTCCGCTTCGCTCCGCGCCGCGTCGCGCCGCGCGAGAACGCCGGAAGTAAGTAGAATCCTCGTTACAGTTGGCGAGCGGCTAGGTTAGCTGGCTCGAAAACCGTGGCCGTACGCGGCGCTACGACGCGCGCCTCGATTACGTCGCCGACGGCGACGCTGCGTGGAGCGCGGCACGCGACAAGTGCGCTCTCGTTTCCTTCGAATTC
This sequence comes from Tetramorium parvispinum, assembly GCA_011638315.1. NCBI lineage: Eukaryota > Metazoa > Arthropoda > Insecta > Hymenoptera > Formicidae > Tetramorium > Tetramorium parvispinum. Next base: position 38,034 of record VBVR01000158.1, on the reverse strand, counting down.
GCAGATCTCGTCCCCCGATCTGCGGGAGAACCCGGGTGCCGTCGGCGATCCCGCGCGCGATTCGACAGCGTGAGTGTGTGCACGCGTAATCGCGGTTATATATTCGCGAAAGTGCGGAAGGGAAGTGCCGTGCTCGCCCGAAAAGTCGACGAGGATTGACTTTGGAGAGATCTACGTTTCGATCGGCATTCGATCTTCGTAATTCCGATCGTAATTTCGATTATACATTAGATTGCACATTTAAAAAACGCCGCGTAGACGACAGAGGGGGGAGATTTAGAACGTTGATAAGTGCGAATATGACTAATCCCCGCTTTATTACGCGCGATTGCAAGACCGCGGGCGTTGCGAGAGTGCCACGGTGCTCCCGCGTTGTTTTCGTGCCTCGCAAATTCGTTTGGGAAAAGTAGGCTGCAGTGACTAAGCGCCAGGTACGCCGCGCGATATTCAATTTACGCAATCGTCGGACCTTGAATGTGTGGGAAGTGTAACGTGATAGCGTGGTGATAAACGCCCGGGGCGAGAGAAGATCGAAAATAGAGGTAGGACGTTCGATAATTTGCTCGTCGGAGTCGGAATGGATTTCTCATTAAACCCCCCTGGCCGATTGCGTACTTGTATCGTTGTTTTCGAAATACCACGAAAAGTTTCGAGATCGATACCGGTTTTACGGTTTCACTTTTCGCCCGACCTTCCGTCGAGATTTATCGCCGTTTTCGTAACCTTCGACCTATATAATGTTTTTGGGCGAATAGGACTTCTGAAAAAGAATTGACAGTTTGCGCTCGGTAGTGGAACGAGCGGCGCTCGTCAATCGATCGATGAAGCAGCGCGTTTAATAATGTAGTTAAACTCTTACTGCAGTCACTTTCCCGAGGAAAGACCCTCACAGGAAACACTAGTTATGATTACGGTGACCATCTGTGCTATATTACAAGGATAGTTTTTTATTTTAGGTCTGTGTTTTTTAGATTTATTTTTTCTTGAAAACTTACTTTTGTCCTTTATTTTTGAAAAGTCCTATAAAATGTCTTATATTTGTTTTCATTTTTATCTTTGTATATTTTGTGCAATGTTTAAATAAAGATGTGTTTTTTTATATATAATTGTTTTAGTTTACAAAATTTTACTTTTTTTTCATATAATGTATATTCAGAGAAAAATATAAATGATAATAATAAATTTACCGTGCACTTGTTTGTGAAAGAAGAGTAGATGGTGGTATCCTTTATTTTTCTCAAAAAATGTGGTCACCGTAGTTATGATGCGTGCCTTTAAAATTCATTATAACGAATTCATGTAATTTTATTCGCTAGGAGAGTTGATGATGAAAGATATTCATCTTCTAGAACGACGAATCTTTCGCAATAATTCTTTATGGGAAAAATATACGTCGAAAAGCATGCTAATTTGTTGCAAAAATATACATTCATCAAATTAAAGTTTATTTATTCCGAAGTTAAAGTTTATTTTTTCGTTCCAAATAACAATCAATAATAATTTTATACTAGATGTTGATCGTATACAGAGAAATGTTGATATACAATCTCACGGAATAAGAGAGTGTGAAATGAAAGAAAATATATTAGAGAAACCACTTCTCGTAAAGCGTAAAAAAAAAATCGTAGTTCTGAATTGAAATCGTTCTATTCATCATATTCTATTCTTGAAGCGAGATACAAAAATGCGCCGGCTTTTCTGATACCGAATTGTAAACGGGGATCGCAAGTAGACCGGTATATCATTTCCTTGGCCTCGTCGCACTTGAGGCTAAACAATTCTGTTTACTTGGCATGCGGCTCGCGTTCGACGTTCGAGTATGAAAGACGCGCTCCGTCGATCAGATTACGCGATGAGAATACGCGTGCTAGAATTTTCAATTTGATAACTGCAATAACATTCGAAAACACGGAGAGACGCCCATCTTCTATCCCGCGCGTTGCGCCGTCGGCGCCGTTTTCGACAAAGCGACAGTCACGCGGCAGATGCGAGCTTTCGTCGGCGACCGGTTATAACCGCGTAGCACCCTCGTGAGAGAGTACTTTAATGACTCGCTCGTAAAACCAGATCTCGACGCGCGTCGGGACTGCGTCTCCGAGTTAAAGTTTACTATTGTAAACCGTCGCGCTACGTGCGCGTCGGTCTTTTCGTTTCAACCGGAAGCGACATTAATTGCACGCGCCGGAGGAAGCCGCGAATCTTCCCGGCGCGATCTATCTCGTGAATTTATGTCAGGCTATGTGAGTCGATTTCCTTTCAACCGGATTTTCGAGTCGATCGGAGGAGAGATACGGCTGCGATCGAAAATATCCACCGCGCGACATTTCGCGTTTCTCGACGCGCCTCGTTGCGAATCGCTCGCCCAATTTACGTTTGAACCCGCGTTATTTCGCGCGAATCGAAGCCGTTCGAAGGTCGTAAGTGGAACGGATATCCGCGTCGAGAGCGTTGTGGAGAGAAAGAGAGATAAAAGGAACGGGAGAGGAGAGAACCTGCGGAGAGGTTCGCCGCTGTGTTCCGCTTCTTAATTACGGTTCTATCGCGCGCTCTCCGCGTCTCTCTCTCTCTCTCTTGATCTTCCATTCATCGCGATTTTCTCGTGGACGAGAGCACCTTAATAGCGGCCTTGTTAATGCTGCGTTTGATACAATTTAAAATCACGGGGGCTTTTGTTCCGTCGCGCGTTAACCGCGTGCCCGATATAAGTTCTCGCCGTTGATTGTTTGGAATAATCTAACGGTACCTGTGTGCGCGCGTGCAACGAATTCCGGAAGCTCGGTGCTCGGTAACGTGAATGGAAGTCGATAGGTTTGGCCACATTTGTAAAGATGCTGGGTAGGGTCAACGTACGGATAAGCCGACGACAAACGAATAGCTGTGTGTTTTCATAGCGGTTTGCATTAGAAAAGTACCGTGTGTGATACGCAGGAAAATAATATGAATTCGCATAACTGCTGCAATCTACGTGCAGCCAACAGCACGATGACGTAAGTCACGTTGGAAGAACGATTCTTACGGTTTACAAAAAAAAAAAAATGTCAGAAGCAAATTTGTCCGTAAAAAGATTTGAAATTATTTTAACCCTTCAATCGTCGCGCTATTTTTTATAACTCGAATTAACGCGTGGAGTCTTGAAATATCTCAATATAAAAAAAATTAATTTATATCTTTTGGAAATAATATTTATGCAAACGTTTAAAATTGGCAGAGGTTTGTATTTCATTACGAAAAAATGTGTTTTAAACATCGGACTTTTAAAGATCTCGCGCGACAACTGGAGGATCAACGAATGTAACAAGATAGTTGAAATTATTTTACTCATCCACATGTGTCGCTGTTCGTTCGTCAAGGTCGTTGGCGTGCCGCGATCTCAAGATAGCCAGTATTATTTTCAATTCGTCCCCTAGGTAGCTAGAGTTCTCGGAAAGCGCGCGGCGTTTCAGACGCCCCCGGTTATACAGCGGTCTCAATGAGCATGTATCGCTCGCGTGATAAAACACATCGTGTCTTTACAACCCTTGTACTCTCTACCTTTCCCCCCACCGAGCCAGAGCAACACAATAGAGGGTGACCTAAGCGCCTGGCGGCGAAGTAACGTCATTCCGTGCCGCGTTTCCGTGCGAGAAGCGCAATTCCGTTTTCCTTTTCGATTCGTTGTTTCGTATGTTTCGCCGAGCGGCTCGCAGCCGCGACGGTTGAAACAAATGCGATCCGCGCGGGCGCCAAGACGAGAGAAGGAGCGACGGGGCGAGGGGAGGGGATAACAGTGTGAGTGTTATTACGTTTTCCGCAGTGGACGCACGTGCGTCGACACGCACGTGTCTCGGATGGACCGGTTGGTGTTCGGTGTCACGTCGCGCGGGTGATGTAAACAATGCCGGGAAACGGCCGCGAGTTGTCGACGCAGCGCCGTGGTGGTAGCGGTGCGTAAGGACATTGCCATCGTGCGACGCGCCGTACGGAGCGGAGAGAGAGACGCATGCGGCGCGGCACCCGAGCATGGTGTAAGAGAAGCAATCGGACGGCCTGGGCTGCGGGGATCATGGAGTTCGAGCTGGACGGCAGCCTCAAGGAATGGGCGAAGGACAAGCCTCTGAGCATCCTGCAGCTCGATCCTGCCGACCGGGCGGTGTTGCGAATCGCTGGTGAGTACCGCAACGTCTCGTACATCGACCGCCGCTTGTACCTTAATTGCATGCTTACGGTGGATGACTCGTGGGGATATTCCGGGATATTCCGAGCGTTCCGCAGAGTGTTCTATTCTAACGTATATCCCCGACGCGAGAGATACAACAGAGACGTTAGATTCGTAACAGATTCATTGTTTCGGTCTGCTCGTGATTTATGTGCACGATGTGCTTCAAAGATTATGATTTAATACTAGTCGAGCAGAACTAAACGAGCTTGGATATCACCGAGATGTTTTCTCTCATCAAAACGCGATTTACTTTGTTCGAGAAACAAAGACGGATCGTTAGATATAAGTCCGGTATAAAAGCAACAGCAGCGCTACTTTAGCTAGCGTGTTCTAAAACTTGCCCGGGTATAACGCGTAAGACGAGTATCTTGCCGTAACTCGCTGCTCGACTCGTCTGTCCAGCAGCTTCGCATTCGTGCATTCATGCGGCGCAAATGCGCGGTGAGTCTGCGGGATTTAGAGATGCTGCCCGATGTCGCTGATTCATCTTAATGCGCCCGCGTTCCCGTCGCGATGCGCTTTCGTAGGGTTCAGGATGTTAACAACGTTGACACGCGGCTATTTCAGCCGGTGGTTATTTACTTTTCGCCGATAAATATAGCGGCGCGTTAGCCAAGTACACGGTCGCGCTCAGTTCTTCTCGTTGTAGCACAGTGCTGAGCGTTGTTCGAACCGTGTATCTTGCTCCCGGGCGACAAAACGGATCGCCAACTTACATTCAGAGTATCGTAAACATCCGCGAATTTACTCGGCTCGACGACGAACCCACGTGGCTTATCCGGCCTAACGAGATGTTGAATTGTTGATGTTATTCCAGTCGAAAATGTGAACGGAGAGAGATAATTTCGGAAATCATTGATCGTTGGAATCGCTAATTAAATTGAAGCATCAAAATATCAACAAAAAATTATAAATAATTTTCGTTTATCGTCTTATATTAGTCGTTCATTTCTCTGTACGATATTGGTGAGTCATCGTAAATGAACTTTAAATTTCACCTTTGCGAGATAATTTAATTAGCGCCTATTTTAAATTCATCGTGCATTTTAACGTAATCTGATACCGCGTGGACGTCGACGCCCGATCACTGCCCGTATCGTTCGCATGCAAATTCCACTCCCACGAACTTTATGATCTCTTTGTGTGTATAGACAACGTATCTCATAGTCGGCTAGCGTTATCGTTCGTCGAATCTTCGTCAATCATTCTACTATTCGAGAGAATGAAAGAGACAGACGGCTGATAAAAGGCTTAAACTAGATAAAAGTGCACTTCCTAGAAGCTGACTATTCGAGTGGCATTTATCGTGCCCAGATTTTTATTAAATTTTATATAGCGCGCTGCACATAATGTGCATAATAATTGACAATATTATCGATAACATAATTAAAAAATTATACTAATATGGGAATATTTACATGATTATTTTTCGCCGGTTCTTGTTACTTTGGTTATCTATTTTGCTTTCGTATTATTTTTGATGGATGCAAATTGCCCTTGTGAATACATGCAAACATTCCCTATACCGAATTCAATTGTACGATTAGTTTTCTGACGACTCTGTTCATCCCGGAGATGATTAGGGTCACGTCAAAAATAATGGATAATGGATGAAGCGTGTGTTAATAGCCCGTTATTCCAACGGAAGACCACGGTGGTCAGTCGGTGCATAAAGGTTCTGGGCGTTACCTTCGGACTTTTGTCCTAATATGATTAACGTGTCGGCGGTCTGCTGACCGCCCTAATTCGCGAGGTTAACGATCTTTAAATGCAACATGAAACACAAACAAAAAATTCTCTTCAAGAATATGTAGTGAAATTCACTATATCCCTTGACAGTAAGGCGATAAAAATTATGTAACGTACAATATTTTTTTTTTTCATTTTCTTTTCTACTCGATAATTCTTAACAAGAACATTGCATTTTAACAAGGATCGACGAACCATTTTTACCATAAAATATGAGATATCGTGAAATTCTAGTACAATGACCATCGCGTTTCCGTACTTCGCGACATCGTTGTACCCGGCCTTCAACGAGGGGTGGCAACGAGAGCAGAAACCCGAGAGCATTCTGTAAATATCGAGTTGCGCGTCAGAGATCGTCTTACCGCGATAATTTTTTTCATAGATGTTTCTTTTCTCCGACGCCTCGCATCGCGACTCTCGGCCTCTCTGATTATTATCTATCTCGGCGTGCATGATGCTGCGTGGGTGTCAATAATCTTCATTATTCAAAGGGTCCGGATGTACAGAAATAAACGTTTTTACGTCAGAAATAAGTAGCCTGTGGTAAAAGACGTGAATGAAGTATTTACATAATTGTAAAGAGAGAAAAATACTTCTTTACGATAGACATGTTAGATTTCTTATCTCGCGATTGTACATAATACAATTCAATTTGCGAGACGTACATGTAACTAGCGTGAGTATCGGTAGCTAGCACAAGAATATACCTATATTAAGAGCCTATGTCTTACATACGCATCTATTCGTTAAGTATTAATGGCCCGTGGCAATTTAAGTTTGTTATGCACTATTAGTCATAAGGTGGTCGGTGCGTGTTTCGCAGTAGCACGTTTCGTGGCCATTCTATTTGTAAGACGATGATGCGATGCAGGAACTACCTGTCCATTGTTGCGTAATTGAATCACAATGTGTCTAGTCATAGCGCCATATATCATCTATCAAATTCTTTTCGATCGAAAACTGCCAGTTCGAAGACTTTATGTCGACTTCTTTATCAACGTAGATCAATCTCTTGATTTAATTTTCTTTTTATCTTTTTCTAGTTTTAGGAATTGCAAAAAGGATAGAAAGTAAGAGTTAAAGCGAGATTAATGTGCATTAATAAAAAAAAAAAATTATTCCGTAATGAAATAAAAATAGACATTAAAACATTTTTACTGGGAATCTGTAATTCTGATTAAGTATCAAAATCTGTAATTCTAAGTAACTATCAATTTAATTGGAAAGTTTTTATGAAGTCCAAGAGGATAAAGAAGATATTGAGTATTACTTGAAATATTTGAAAATTGTCTTAATTATCGACTTATAAAATATAACAAATTCAATAATATTGATATTTGATTGAAAAATTCTGCACAAAGACTCTCATTAAATATTTTTGAAATATTTAATAATTAATAGGTGCGTTTCATAATATTAGTGTATGGCTAAATTTGTCTAGTTTCCACGGATTAATTCCTTAAGTTGTTGACAGCGGTATTGTTTTTGTCTACTGGTCAGGCTGGTCGAATCGTTCTATCTTTTACGGATTATAGAAAGTAGGGACAAGTTAGGTCAGTTCACATTGAGCCACGACCGTGGAGGCGGCAACAGGTGCTCGGGTCACGGTTCGATGCCCGGCTATACGCCATCAACCGCCTCTTCGTTCGCTTCTCTGCCTAGAGTCTGTACTTGATGATGCGCCTTCCACTTTTAATTATTGCCACCTGAACGATTGCCATTTTCCCTGGGAGAATACAGAGGTTCTCTGTGAAGTTAACACTCCGAAATTCACATTTATCCATAAATAATCGTTTTTTGTCACCTGGCAAAACAAATTAAAAATAAAAGAGTTAAACTTCATTATACCTATACATTTTCTGAATGTGTTGTTTTTTTAAATTATATTAATAATTATAGATTTCGATTATCTACTATTTATATCTACAAAAACGAATATTTATGGATAAATGTGGACAAAGGATGGATAATCGGAATCCATATTAATTTTTAAAAAATTTTCATTTCCATCTATAAATATTCGTATTGGGATATTAATTACACAAGCGTAGAAAGTCACTTTGAGTTTTGTGGCGTGAAAGTTCTGAGAGAAAGGCGCTTGAATAATTTTTAATTTTAGCTATAAAGCAGTTTATTTAATTAAAAGTTTTTATATTGTAATTGTGACTTATCGAATTAGAAGAGTGATTCCGAATTGCTCTTCAAGTATCCCCACATAAAATCACATGTGTGCCCATATGTCAACGCGTAAACGTAGAACGTAACTGTTTAGACGCACAGATTCCATTAGGGCGTGCAGACTGAACTTACGTGCGAGACGTTTGTAGCTGTTCGTTCATCGGTGCACTTTTAACGCTCGGGCATAATGTATAAATTTAACCCATGGACAATGATCACCCACTCGAATCCGCGTGAGTTTTCACGTTTAACTCGATGTGTAATTCGCGTGGGAGCTCTAAAGTCCGTGCCGCGAATGTCTGGGCATTTTCCGTCCTTTTCCATTTCTATCCAAAAGCAAAGAATAAAAGTAATAGTCGATATCACCTAATATAGCACTGTTGCAAAACACATACCGTTAGAATATTTCGCGACGCGTTCAAGCACACGTCGCATAACGTCGCGTTGCGAGACTGTGTGTAGGCGCGGAAGCGGAAAAATGTAAGTAACGAGTTAATGTGAACTAGGTTCATTGCCTCGTACGAGAGCTTTTAGCGTTCTATGGCAATCTTGCATAATATTCCCGCAGAAGAGAGAAAGAGAGCGTTCTTTTCAGAATTTTTAACATTATCAGTTTTAAATCTTTTCAATATTATTACATTTTTATATCATTCTTTAATTTTTAGACACAAGACGTTTCTTCGAAACTTGAAATTCTTTGAACTATTCAAATATTTCGGCAAATTACAGAATTGGCTATTATTAATGTGAAAAGTTTTGAGACATGTGCGAATACTTTTATAACACTTTAACGTCTTTGTATACTTTCGAGATGCAAATGATACTTTAGAATGCCGCTCGCGCGCGCCTGAGTTGAGTCTGCACATGTTCCCCTGTGGTGTCAGTTGCTATGTAAATATACCATATAACAGCCATATACCTGATGATACCGGGGTGCTCATCCCGACTTTTGCTTATTGACACATACGTTGTAATTAATCTTATATAACGAGAACTCGGAGAAAAATTACAAACCATTCTATATATTTCTTCGTGTAACGCTTTCTAAATCACTTTTAAAAGAAAACTGTCTTGAAATAATTTTGATTTTAAAAAGATTAACTTTGTTGAACATTTCACTTTTTAAAAAAACCATTTTTATGTAGATAAATAGAAAAATGATCTTCGCTTATTTTAATTTGACACGAAACATAAAGTGGTATAACTATAATAATATAATGTTTTCATTTGAACCAGCGAAAAATTTCGCTCTGAATACCGTTAGAAAAAGGGCAGAGGTCAGGCCAGTTAGTTTGATTTATAGACGTGAGATTCTATTTGCGATTATTCTTCTTCCGTTAACTCGAAAACAAAGAGATCGTAATATACGTACAAATCACACGTTATATTTAATTTATAATTTCTCCATAATGCAATTGTTAATTAACAGCAGGGCTGGATCTACCTTACCAGCAAGAGATATCGAAACATCACGAGAACACCTATTTCATCGATACCGCAACCGTTTTACCACACTTTAATATTATTACCGTATAGTGGTCGTTGTCTTCTTCACTTTTTTGGTGATACATTTTTTCAAAGAAATTATTTCAGTATTAATGTTATTTTTTTTCCGTTAAAAGAAAGCAAGATGGTAACTTTTAAATATGAAACAAGCATTATTGAATATCTTTTTATCTATGTTCTAAGTTTTAAGATTTGCTTTACTTGTGATATATGATAAGACACGTACAAAAACGACGTGTCATCGCTAGCTGGCTGCGCAATGTTGATAATTTACAAGTGTAGTCTGCGAAATCGCACGTCGATCCCGATTTTGCAACGGTCAATTTTGCACGTCGTACATTTCTAAACATATTCGCGATATAAATGCATTTATTTCGAAAATGAATGATTTTTTCAAGAAATTTATTTAAATCTTTATGATATATACAATTCTTTATATAGTTTCAAAATATTTGACACTTGCAAAGACCTTGCTACATTTGGCATAACAACCTTACCTTGTGAAATATTTTTAAACTTCGGCCGCATTTTTCGGATAATCTTTCAGATAATCGGTAGTTTTACACTTGCACAATATTTTATGTTTCAATACATTTAAATGTGTTTTAAGCACATGGATAGAATATATAATTTTTGAAACTATTAAATGTATATTTTTTTAAGATAATGTCAACGGATTTACACTCGGCGTTCAACGTAAGACTGATTTTATACGTAAAGCGACGTATTTATATATTTGGAGTAATCTTGATTTCCATCGTTGTACAGTTAGGAATGCCAGTTAAAGTTGCTGCCAGCTACGTAAAACGCGAGTTAAATTAAAAAAAGCCATGATCGTGGTCGATGACACTGAACAACTAATGAACCTAAAGACTTGATGACATTTTAATTTTATTGGTACTATGACTGCTTATTCTGCTTATTTAAACGTTGAGTGCAATTAATTCAATCATCTAAGTTGTGTTTCCGCAAAGTTTTAAACGTAAAATTTTCTAATTTATAACGGATTTTGATTACATTATATTAATTAATAACGATAACAACATTAATTAAGATAAAAGCTTGCTAGTGTAAGGTTGCTTCTTTGAGTTTATTTCAAGTGAAAGATTAGTACATAAATTTCTAAGAGTAATTTATCCTTCATTGTGTGCGATTGTATATTCCGTTGAATTAAAGTATGAGTAGCTGATCAATTTAAGCATCCCTAGACACTCATATTACCGAGGGTTACGTGGCTGCGAGAAATAAACGCGTGACCCCACCGGGAAGATTTGACCAGAACTCTTTTTCTCTTTCTCTCATTCTCTCATTCTCTCATTCTCTCATTCTCTCATTCTCTCATTCGATTCGGCTGTAGAACAGTCTGGGTACGCGTTTCTGGGTGGGGCATGTGAAAGATTGCCGGTGCTCTAAATAGTAGTGGTAGCCCTACGTGTCTTCCACTTGTGATCATGAGTGCTTCTCCGGATCGAACTCTAGAGCGTCGTTAGAGGCCAAGTAATCGGGCGTGAATGCCTCAATGATGACGCCCGTTATGATACAAATATACGGCTGCTCTCCTGACGAATATCGTTCGACAAAGCATGAAGAGCGTTTTTCGCATGAATCGACATCGTGATAACGTTATCGAAAATCCGTAAACAAAAAAAAAAGAAATGGGTGAGAAACCGAATCGTTTGCGGTCTGAGACTCCGAATTGAAATCTGTCCCGCTGTCGTTCTTGCAATCGGGCGAGAAAGTAAAGTAATATCCCGACCTGCGGCGGAGAAAAGAAAGGGAACATGTGAACAAAACGCTACTTCCGTAAACTCACACCTCGTGCGTACCCCTGCCGGTCCGTGACCTGCCTTACTGGCTCCTTCGGCGTGTAGCCTATCCTCGACGGCACAATATCGGTGTATGTTCCTCAGCCTCCCTTGCCCTCCACTCTGATTCCTCTCTCCCTCTCCTCAGGCCTATGTCTCATACTCCTCCCTTCCATCGGGTCGGGCTCCTTCGTCTTCCGCAGGAGCAAGCGAGCAGGATCGCAATCGAGGAACCGATGGGTCGGCGGCTGGAGGGAGAGCGGTGAGAACGGTTGTCGGCTTGGTGAGGAAGGCAGAGGGGGAGACAGGCCCGTTTCTTGGATATATATCTCTCTCTCTCTTTCTCTCTCGCGAGGGAGAGCCGGCCGCCGGGTGGGCGGCAGTTGTCCAGGCGTCGGCAGTCTGCGTTCCGAGGCGACGTGGCCTGCACGGCGGAGCGACATACCGCGTCCTCTCCAATTCTCAGTGTGCTCTCCTCTCTCTCTCTCTCTTTTTCTCTCTGCCTCCCTTCTCTGTCCTTCCATCTTTCTACCTCTGTACCCTCTCTCTCTCTTTCTCTCCCACTTCAACGCGTGTCCCTGTCCGCTCCTCGTCGCTGCCGTCTCCGTCCTTGCGCCTGGCTCTGTCTCTTTCTCCGTCTATCTCCGTACGCTCCTTGTCGCTCCAACACCTGGCTCGCGACGCGACTCTCCGCTCCGGATACACGGCGACTTCGTCAACGCGCCGCCCGTCGTCGTCTTCGTGGCCGCCGTCGTCGTCGCCGGCGCGCGGTATATACATACGTGCCGTTCGTATGCGCTCCGTGAGAAAGAGAGAGAGAAGAATCTGCAGTGCCACGTTTCGAAGCGCGCCCGGTCGTCGCCGTGTCGCGCGTGTTTCCTCCGCAACACGAGGAGTAGTGAACTGTACGCGGGCGCCGAACGACGCGGAGAGCAGGCGAGCAGCGGCCGCTCGTTCGCATTTCCATGCCTTGGTGTGTTTTGCTCGTACGCGGGTGTCAGTGACATTATTCTAGTCTAGTAGGTACACAGATACACGACGGTAACGACAACGCAGAATCCTCGCGATGCCGTTCCCCGGATGCGGCGTATACGCCAACATTTCCGGAGCTTCGAGTGAATCGACTGTACGTTCACGTTATCAGTCGCGATAAACGCGATATGGGCGGTTTACGGTATCTCGGGCACGCCGTCATTGCGACGGTTTCGAAACGGCGCGAGGATTCTGATCGTGATTGACACGCGTACGGAGAGGAACCGCGAGTTTTTAGCGATTTGTCAGGTATCGAGATCTGCATTGCTTCGAGCAACGATAAAAATATAAGTCGCGGTCAAGTACGGGTTTTCCGCGTTGAAGAATAAAATGAGCTCAGTTTATCGAGATATAGTATTATTTTAATCTTTAATATTGTTCTCATTTGTAAGACAAAATTCGATTGGCCATCGTGTATATCTAATCACGAAAATATCCCGTACGGCTTGGCAACGCCAGGCGTCTGTTTGAGTCTTACGCCTCGTAATCACGGCAGTTCCGACATTCCCTCCACCCTTCTGCTTTCTCATTCTCTCCCGATCGATAATATATTCGATGCCAATGCCTCTTTTCTCATACACTGACTTTTCCACTCGTTTCTCATTATTACTCGTGCGTGCTCGACGTGCCTTATCGGCTCAGAAATGTTTTATTGACATCAGAATCGTGATGTAGGCTTTTAAATTGCTGCGTGATTTACACGCCGTACACATGTATCGTAATGCTTACATGGATTTTAATCGCATTTAGAATATTAATTATGGAGAAAGTAATTTATTCTTTAAACATCATTTTATCTTTTGGGTAAATTAAATTTTATTTTATTTCTATGGAAACTTTGTTTTAATGGATAAAATTTGGTAATTTATTCAATTTTTGTATATGTCTAATGATACTTTCATGAAATTTTCAGAACGATCGATTATGATTTCATCAGAATTTTAAATAGCATTTTAAAAGTATAAATAACCAAACGTACGTTCTTTACTACTGAAAAATCAACAATAACGTCATATCGTCAGCTATCAGTTAAGCGTTGTGTGTTTATCTGTTATTATCGATACCGCGTAGCCGGATAAATACGAGATGGCGGATACCGCAAGGTAAAAACACGTGTAATTTGCCTAGTATGCTTAATAAGCGGCACAAACACGGTCTCCAAGATAACGTTAGAGAAATACTCAGTCATCGTCAGAAATACTTAAAATTCTTTTGTCACGAGCTTTTTTTTTCTCGTCGACAGTTCGGAAGATGTGTCATGATTCGAACAGTTTTCCGACACCGCGAGAGAGGCAGATCGTTGTGGGATAAGAAGAAAGTCGTTTTTATCGAACGCTTATGTAATAGACGCTGAGAGCGAGCAGCAGCAGCGAGTCGACAGACCGCATGACAAAACTGGTCGAGGTGGAGACGTGCACGGGAGCACATATAACGCGTTTACTCACGCGCCGTGCGCGACTTCTTAATTTGGTTGGATCGCGAAACTTTTACTCGAATTGGCGCTGCCTAGTGCAGTATATCCGCCGTTAATTCGCTCGGCAAATTTACTCAACAAAGTTCAGAGTACATAAATAATCTTGTTCTTGAATCTTAATTATTCTCTAAGATACTCAGCCGTGAAAATTCATAATGAGTTCCAAGACGGTATGTTACATCAACCGAAGAAATAAATATCTTGTTTTTCACTGCTAATATTAGTTCGCGATCGATCAGTATATCTTTTTATTTAAAACTTTTATTTAAAATCAATGACTGATTTTGTTTTATTCGTGTAATTTAGAAGGAACTGTCTAAATTCGTTTGAAGTTTATACAATAGAGAGTTTTATTATATACATCTACAAAACTATTTCCTGCGCAATTATTATTCTTCTTTTGTAACGGAATTACTCATCGCCGGACCTCATTCTTCCTCATTAATGTCTCGAGAGGCTTGCTTTTCCTTTCTGTCATTCTACCTGCAGCAAGTTACTTTTTTAATGTACCGTGACGGTTTAATGTCGAATGCGAATGATCGTAAATGACGTCGCGCGTTCTCGCGAACGATTGTGCTCGATAAGATGAAATCATTCTCGTTTGTTCTCTCGCTTGCCCCTTTGCAAGCGTGAACTCATCGCCTTCTGGTAAACGATATTCTAGTGGAGGGAGTAAAATAATATTGATGAAGAATGCAACGATTAAACATCCTTATATGGTCAATCCGCGGAGACAAATTCGCGGATCGTGCCGTCAGTAAACATTGCGAGAGGTGCGATTCGATTGTGGGCGGGCATGTCTAGGCAAATACAGGTGGGGCCCCCATCCGATTTCGGGCTTAATATACATGCTAACCGGTCCCTTCCTCTCGAAACTAGATTCCATGGACCTAAACGAGCCATTCTTGGTAGCGTCAGCAGGTAGAATCCGCTTTTTACAATAATAAGAATTTCATTATATCGCTCGTGGCAGCTAAGACGATTCTATCCAAAGAATTTCGGGATAATGGACAGTAAAACATGTGTGTTGATACTCTAGCATTTTTCCTTTCGATGGTGAAAAAAAAAAAAACTGACAATTCGTAAAGAATCTCGAGTATGTTAGCGGTTGTACTTGTTTATCGCTAATTCTCACGGTATGTCGGTCACCCTTTATTTGTACACTTGTTAGCAGGTACTTCGTGGTAAGAATAAACGTGATTCCACCCATGTTGCCGCTTGACGTCGGCGGCGATTGCATTGTGATCGAACGCGGTGCACGTTCGCGTCCGCGCAGATTACGCCTCCGCCGGCGCGCGGAAACTCGCAACCTGCTCTCGGTATAGCTCGTGACATCCGTGCGAACACTTTCGTATCGGTTATCTCGCGCTAACCCACGTACTCCGCGGCTCGCCGCAGCCTTTTAAGGACCGATCGCAATCAAAAGTATCACTTTCATTGTTCGGCACTCTTCTTGAGCCCAATCTTTAGACAGACTTAGGACTGAAATAAAATTTAAATTTTAGTTCGCGATTGAGAAATATTTTCTCATATACTTATGTATTTATGATAACGAAGATATTTTTCATTCGCGCTTCGTCATGTTTAGACGCCGCGCCGGAGCCGCGCCGGAGCCGCGCTTCAGGAAGCGACTTGTTTGTTCTCTGTCAACTTCCCGCCTACCTTGTCTACCTTTGAAATCGATCCTCGGTTTCTCATTACCTTAATCGTTCTCGTCGCTTGGTCCCCTCACCACGTGAGAGATGTAACTCATCGTTCGAGCCGACGCCCTATCAAAGGTACCACGGCCCACGTCGTACGAAAATCCATTCGCCTCGATCGCAGAAAATACAGGAACCAAAGGCGCGGATAAACGCGTGGGTACTTTTTCGTAATCCACGCGGGACGCGCCACTCGATTAGTCTCGGCGGGCCTCCGAGTCCCCTTCAAGGTTAATCGCGGAGGGAGTAACCTCGCTGGGCCCCGGGAGTAATGGGCCGAGATCGACTGCGGACCCGTTATGCGACTTGGCGCAAGAATGCCGCCGAGCCGGCCTCCGTGTAGTCCGCGTTATGCCGCTCGCGATACGAGCGCACGCGTGCCTTCCTCTCTTCGCCGATTCCTCTTTGCTCTCACGAGAAAACGTTCCTCCCCCGTGGATTTTTTTTTTTTTTTTTTTTTTTTGGATAAATCTCTCGTCGAACGTAATTTTCTGCCTTCTCTTTAGCCGTGGAGCCGCGTCGGGATCGCAAAACTTTCGCTCACAAAGGACACGCGAAGAGAGATACCACTTCTAGTTATTGCGACGTTCATGTATGCATATAAGCGAGTAATAGCGCAGGCGATTGCGAGGCAAGCGTAGTTTCGCTCCGTCATTTAACTTGTCGGTTAATACCCCGTAGTTATACGTCTGGGCGCTTCTCCTTCGCGCCGCGCGGGCAATGTTGGATGTTAACGTATCGGAGATATTAATGCGCGTCCCTTCAGACAGTTTCTCTCGCGCGCGGCGCATAGTGTCCCCCATTGACGGATTCCCGGTCCCATGGCTCGATGCATCCGCGTTTTTGGCATACCTTTACGCTTGCGTACGCCCCGCGAGCGAACTTCTTATGCTCATATAAGGCGCACGTATACTCGAGGATGCGAGGAGAGTAAGTTTTCTCGGAACGTGCATGATTCAGCAGCCGGTGACATTAAGAGCGAGACCGTCGTCGCACGTACGCCATTCGGCGTTTAATGAATTAACAAGGGCTCGTCCATTAGGCGCGCTCCGATGCGGTGCGGGATCAATTAAAGCCATATTCGGGTCAATGAGCGGCGGGAGATGCATTCTCCTCGGTCGGGGCTCAAATTGAATCCAGAGCGGAAGAAGTACCGTTAGATTTTAAATCGAATCCAAAAACCAGTGGCGAATTCCAATTTTAATTTACGCTCGACGAAAAAACACTAATTGCTTTCGGCAGGTCGAGGCGTACGGACGCAAGTTTTTCAGGGACCGGTTCTTTTTTTCTTTTTTTTTTGTTTTGCGAACCGTTCTTTTTTTCTCACCATTATATTTAACGGTGCTGGCGAGGAACATCGGTTCTTGCGCGTAATGACGACCGCGTGTCGCGGAATGACCTCACCTAACCGCACGTCGCGTGGCGACCGCGTCACTCTGTTTTCTTTCCGTTTCTAATTTCGTGCGGGCAAGAGTGACGACCGGCTTCGGCGTGCATGTGCGTACGTGCCGTTCGATCGCGCGAGCGCGGCGACCGGGAGCCGATCGTGTATGCGTATCGTGCCTGTCGCATTGTCGCGACAACACGCTTTTCGTATTCCGCGCACGCAATTCCCATCGTCTTAGGCATTTAAGCCTGGATTTTTCTGAATTGCCTTGTTGAATTCATTTGAAATTTTATTTAGAAGAAAAGAGCAAGGGAGAGAAAGAGAGAGAGAGCGCGACACGTCTGTCAAACGGTAGCGCAATAATCGCGTCTGCTGGCAGCAGCTCCCGCCGCCGCGTCGGCGAATTGGTCCATGACGGACCTTCCTGACACACGCACCGACCACACGGCGGGCACCCACGTACCCATTCTCCGTTTACCATATGCGGGGAGTTCGATCTCGCGGTTAGGCGCGCTTCCATCGTCGCCTTAAGGCTCCACCGATGCCAGGCGTGTGCGTCGGCGCTCAGTCTCCACGCGCCTCGCGGATCGTCAGTTTGAAAAGGTTGCTCGATCTGTCCAATCCGACCGTCCACTTATCCGTCCGATTTCGCTTTTCGCTCCGTGTGTCACGACCGGGATCTTCAACATCGCACAGCTCCAGCCGTAAGTGCGCGTCGTAGGCATTACAGTGATATGAATTGAAAAAAAAAGAAACAATTCTCTACTGGTTTATACCCAACAGTTTGAGTTTTAATGAGTGAATAAATTGATAGAAAAATCTGTTAGTGCAGTGTCCTTCTATTATAAAATTTATCCGTCAATTCTGAAGTTATTAGTCTTGTTCATAAATTACAATTTATTTTTTTATTTGAATAAAAATGTGTAATTAGAATTTGCTATCAAAACTTACAAATTTTCGGAATGAAAATGACTATGAGAAATATTCCATTAGATAAATCACAAGTTAATCATATTTAATCACATTTTATTACCATTATTGCGGTTATCCTATCCTAATTGTTAGCCTAATATATCGATCGATTACAAATTTGATGGACACACGTGAATTAATAGTATCTGATGGCCGGGCGTAACCATGATCGAATTTCCAAGTTCCTTACTTAGACGTGCATCAAGGTTGATTTCTAATCTAACTCGGATATATCGATCGATCGTCGTTTCATTCTTACCTCGTCATTCCTCTTTGTTTCCATTACTTTTCTACAATTTCCTCATTTTTTTTCGTGATTCGATGGTTAGCGTGTCAATTTGACCTACTTCTCTCATATATGAGATAAATTAAAACTGATTTTAAAAAATGTGGCTAGTATGATTTTGGGACTAATTTTTCAAAAATGGAATTATTCTTAAAAATGTCGAGGTTTTTCTCCGGTCGCGTTTCACATTTTAGAGTGTGACTTATCAAGCTTTAATCAACATTCAAACATCTTATTCGCGCATTGCGCATTATCGTTGTACAGGTTTTCCATCTTCGTGTTGTCGAGAGCACGACGACGAGTCGGGCGTTTTTCGAGAATTCACAAAGTGCCATATCCTATAAGAGACCGGGGCGATATAAAGCGGCTTGCATTTGCATACACCGCGCGGCAGGAATCCGAAGGTGAGGGAATCCTTGGTCGATTCCCCGAACGACGGGAGGGTCCGAGAAAACCGATCTCGTTCCAGCCGAAGCTGGTGCACGTCGTGGTAAACAACGACGGATAATCGGTGGATACCAGGGAACTTGCGCATTCCGTCGCGCTGTCGAACGGTGATAAAAACGCGAGACTATTCAACGAACGAGCGAACTGAAAAGCTGAGAGCTTCTGTTCGACTCGAGAGCGGATCTCGAGAGAGAAAATTTGCGAAAATGTGAGAAAAGTATATCCACACGACTGGGTGCCAAGGAACGAACGTACTTTAAATACATCTCGAGAGATAGCGCGATTTTCTACGACCGTAAACGTCGAATGGTGAACGCGATTTAAACGCGCGGAAATAAGCGAACTAATCGAGCTCTGCCGCTGGCTGTTGTCAGGGCGGCGGAGAACGGTGTCGGTTCCGCGTTCCCGTGTCGTGAAGTGTGTCATGATAGTTCGCGCGTGAGCCGGGCATGAACGTTGAAACCTGCACCCTCTACTTCGCTGGGACGGCCCGGGGCCCGGAGAAGGACAGGATGTCGACCCAGGCTTACTACAAGGACCGGCTCGGCTTCGATCCGGCGGAGACTGTCGCCGATCATCAGCGCGAGCAACGCTCCCAGCACGGTTACGAGGAGTCGCTCTCCAAATTTAAAGGTCAGAATGCGAACGGGTTCCCGGAGGAGGGTCCGGGATGCAATGGCGAGATTGGGGAACACCGTGCCGGCAACACCCAAGCTTTCTGGGGCTGCTGGGCGATGTTCATTGAGGCGCACGGTAGGTGGAGGGAGACAGAGAGTTGGCATGCGGATGCTGGAAAATTTTTCGTGAAAGCTCACCCCTTTTTATTTTTCCCTACTTTTTGTCTTTTTTTTGTGGTTTCTTTTGTGCCTCGGAATTTTTACTCCTATATACATATTTTTTTTTTTTTAAGTGAGGAAGCAGTTGCTACTTGTTTGGTTATCGATTTTATATAAATCCGGAATGAGAGATGTTCTCCTTGCGCGAAATTAACGTCTTTGGGATTAAATCGTTGAAACTTATTCCAAGCACGCGATGACCTTCGCAACATGCTAATTTCGACATTCTCGCCCGGTTTAAGAGCGGATACTTAAAAAATGACTATATAATTATGGCATGGTTCCTATAAACGGCTATAATTCAAAGTTGGCTATTGAAGTGAATATTTATGATACCTTTGTCGGCAGAAAATGTAAAATATATCAATTTACGATAATATAATAAATCAAATGCATAAATACAGCATTCCAAAGTGACGTTGTAAAATTAATATTACATATTTATTTTATGATAAATTCAGTTTAACCGTTTTATATAATACATAAGGATTGCATAAATATTTCAACCGTCCAAATATGCGATGCGTTTGCTTGCAGTTTGCAGATTGCAAATTTACTCACACACGATGTGATGTTGGTTTTTACTAACTTGACGATTAAATTTGTTCCATCGACCGCTTGTTGTAACACGCGCGATACGCGTCTAAAAGGTTTGAGTTACGCTCACGACGTTTGTTTGATAAATGTTTGAGCTATGAGTGTCGCTTTCCTCGCCTCACCTTTTTAGCAGCGTCGAGTGTAGTCTACGCGCGGAATAGCGAAACTATCGTCTGTATACACAAGTAGAGACAGATAACGAAAAGTAGCGGTTCTTTTTTTATCGTTTGTCTGCTTAGTGCCTCTCAATCTCTCGCTGTCCACTTCCCGAGGGAATCCGGAGGAAAGATTTTAGAACTCGACACGTATTCGCATATTCGCGAAGTCACACGAGGATCCGGTGTTCCACGCGCGGGACTGTTTCGCGGCCCACCATTTTACAATTGCGCCAAGTAGACAAACAATAAACAATGGCCGTCACTTTTCATAATCGCTGCCCACTCGGATTGCGCATTGCGACTCGTATACGCCCAGTTAGCTACTTTTCACTTAACGCAAAAGTAAACGGCCGGAAGGCTCGTACGTGTGACGTCAGCGTCGTGTCGTTCGCCGCGCCGGGATTGATCGCTAATTTAATCGTAATTACCGGCATCGCGTCCGGCAGAGAGTAATCCGACCCATGACGCGGCCGTTACGTCGTCGTTATCGACATTGCTTTGCTTTCGTTTCCTCGGGATCTTTGACGGGGCCGGTGGAATGAAGGACGCGTATTATTAATTCGAGAGTCTCTTGTCCGCGCGTTGCGATCTCCTTTTGCGCGAGCTCACCGGGGAACTTGAGCGCGGTGATTAATAATGGAAGCATAAAATATACTCGCGTCGTTGTTCAAGAATGAAATATATGAGATATATCAGCCAGAGATGTCAATCACGACCGTAAGGTGATTCTCTTTCATAACTTCTATACAGGTGTGCCTTCGACCTATAAATATTTGATTCCATACATATAAAATGGAGTAACGCACATCAACTAGCAAAAATGTAAAGACTAAAACTTTAAAAAAATCGTAGAAAGAAAATAATTCTCGTTCGCGAATTAATTAAAATATAAGTTTCTAAATTCTATTTTTAAATCAAACCACCTTTGTATTAAAAAAATTAATTTATTACAAAAAAACACTCGCTAGAATCCTACTTCAATGTGTCAAGATATAATCGTAGCCAATAAAACAGCAAAATTTATCGTCCAAGTATTCTGCTGGTCCACCGTTCTTGGATACATCGATAATTTGATAAGTGGCTCAATGTTATCGGGCCCCTAAATGCCGAAGGGTATCGCTTAAATTACTGTCGAGAACTTCCGAAAAGAATAAATACCGATGAATATATTCATTGACGTTTATCTTTAGCCCCTGCAATGTCAGCTACTGTTCTTAGAGCTTCCACATTCCAGCATTCGTATCTGTTGACAAGGACTTACTGAAGAAAGCGTGCGTCAATATATGTGCATTTCTTCGGGATTAGTTCATGCCTCTCTTCTACCGATGCGCTTATGTTTTTATACTGGAATATTTGAAAGCCATCAAATATAATTAAACGTATTTATTTTTATTACAAATAATTAATATTTATTCTTAAAAAAGTAAATCCTATTTTAGAATTTGTAAGTAGGTAATTAAAATATAAGTATAATTAAATTATAACTGTATAGTAATCAATATTATTATATAGAAGATTTAAAAAATATTTATCATTTATTTTTTGGAGTATTTTTAATTGAATAGCATATCATTTATCACTTTCGTAATTTTTCGTTAGTTACGATCAAGTTTTAAGATTTGATCGTGAAATTGATTGCCATTGATTGTCGAGCCATTAAGGTCATGCCAATTAACGACTGACAATTCACGCGAAGCTATCTCGTAGTTATGGCATTGGGAATTGGTTTCTTCGGAATTACGTTAACTCGTGATCGGTAATAGGTCGCTGCGGCATTGTGACTGTTAGAGAGCGAAAGTCACCCTTCATATTTACACTGACTCTTCCCTAATATTCGAGATGTCAGTCATTGCAAACGTTGAGAAATTGACACCTCTCCTTGCGATTTGTGGCTCGATCTAATAATTTGACCAGTCACGATCAAGGATTTTTTGTTGAGATTTTATTCTATAAAGAAATAACTGTTGAAAAGGTCGAAACTATATTTACTCTTGCTAACATGACTGATTTAACTGATTTGATTACGCTGAAACTTGTTTCACGAGACGTAATAGATTAGATCATCTCTAAGTCACTCCTATCTTCAATTATATCAATTAAGCTTTAAACATTAAGAAGATTGTTCAAGCGTAATGTATTTTTCTTGATTGATATACGTACAATAGTATCTTGTTGAAAAAGATAGAAAAAGTATGATGTAATTGACAAGTAAATGGAGCAAAGCAATTTACGTGTCCCATTTTTCTTCTAATTAATTTCTATTAAGAAAGCTCTTTTATCTAAATTTTTAATTACAAACATATTGCAAAAATAACTTTAACTTTACAAAAAGAATTTGTCATTAGAAACCAGGTCGCAAAGTGCGGGATTCTTTGCATATGACTCGTTAATTGCTGCCTAAGCTACCATTATTCGAAGTTTCGAATTGTTGGCAAGGTGTTAAAACTGGGCCAAAGTTGGGCCCAACAACGAGGCGATTGATAATCTACGAAGACCAAATGCTCGGTTCGCAGAGTATAGAATGGATTTAGCGTAAACCGTAAAGTTCATTAAGCCACGCGCACGTGCGTGGGTATAAGACATTAATGAACTTTCCGCGCATTTACACTAAACAAAGTTTCCGACACATACGTGTCAGGCGAGATATCTCTACTGTTCCTGAAAAAAGAATTCTTCGAACGAGACCCATGGTTCACTTACCATAACGCGGCTGATCATATCAGATTTTATTATAATATAGATTTACATTTTATTTTATACGTTTTATGAAATATATCTAGCAAATAGGCAATATTATGTCGCGCTCTTTTTTGACGTTAACATTCTCGCGTACAGGAGTCATTGAACGCGTCATGCGCATTCATTAAAATATCTGATCGAGTGAGTCTCTCACGAGAGCGACAGACGCACTCGGAAAATGTGATCGTTCCCAGGGCAGTCCACTTGAGATATTTCTAAATCTAGAGAGGTGTTCCCGGCTATATCTCTCTCTTTACCTCTTATTTTGTAACGTCTGGCGGTGTGAAGCTGACACTTACCGCCGGCTTGTCGATCTCTTAGACGTACCGGTCGATGATACCGCTGCTCAAGTAGCGTTAACTTTTCACATAGTATGATGATGAGGTGCAAAGTATGCGCTATAAATCATAGATAGACTGCAAATTATGAACGTCGATAAATTTCTACGCCAATTCCCCGCGATTACGGTCGCCGATAAATGATTCATGTATTGAAATCTAATTAATCTCACTTACGCGCTACTTTTTATGCTCCTCAATTTAACACACGATAGAATAATGAGCTCTAGTATAAGTGCTTGGGAGTGCTCTAATTATTTATGTAAGATGTCTCTATTATTAAGTCAACAGTTATAATTTGTACGCGTTTCAACATCTCGAGCTCAATCGCCGAATACAAATCGTTCCCGTGACTTCAGAAATGTTATTTAAAATTATTCCATGCCTCCAACCAGCGTGTGATTATGTTACAAACATACATCATTATTTCCTAAGAAATCCCGGGACTTGACGTTGACGTCCTTGCGGTCCAGGCCATTGCATCACGCCGGTGACAAAACGGAAGGTCTCGACGGATCGAGATGCGTGTCCGACATCTAATTGATATGAAACGTTCAGTAGATCCAAATCTTGTTTGCGATTCTATTTGCGGTTCGACAGAAGAAACAGAATTCCGTCTTCAGTCCCACCCCCTATTACGAATCGCATAAAAAGTGGGCTTGAATTTTATTCACGTGGTCCATTGTCCGGATTTTTGTGCCTCGCATGCCAACCGATCGAGCAGCTTGCCAAGCCGACCGACCTTCCGTCCACTCGCTCGCTCGCTCGCGCCTACCTATCTACCTGTCTACCTGCTTGACCTCATCCAACTTGACCTGATCCGGTTGCCTGCGACTTTGGTTTCGTTATACTGACCTCGACCATCCTTAAAGACCTATTTCCAGGCGGCGTTGCGTCATGACGCTCTCGCTGTCACGCTAGACCTGTATGCATAACGTTACATCGCCGCGATACGGTAATGTAACAGCTATACCTATATCAGTGCGACGAATTGCGAAATTCAATTGTCACGGTAATCTATATCGTTGCTGCGTTGATGACAATAGGCGACATGCACCATCTACAGTACATGCACTGTCTACAGGTACTATGTCTTGTGCAGCGTGACATCGAACAACTCTGCGCTCGTTGCATAAATGCGGTGGCAATTATGATAATGGAATATGACGCGATTGTTGACAATTACGCTAATATTTACGAGGGTTGTTTTATATTTACATTGGCTACTACGAACGCAGGTGCATAATCCGTTATTACGTAGCAGCGCGCTCCTCGTCGTGCAGCGATGGAAACTTCATGTTTTCTGATGTCTCTCTTCTTTTTGTGTGTTCGCAGACGAACGAGATGCTATACAGAAGAAGACCTTCACGAAGTGGGTGAACAAGCATTTGAAAAAGGTGAGACCGCTTCTCGAATTCTCGGATTCTCGCGTTAGTTTTATTGTCCCGCGGCGTTTTCGCGCGCGAGTCTCATTACTCACGCCGTCGTCTTAATTAGCCCGACGACTCTAATACATGCGAAGTATGTCCTCTATTGGCGAAATGCGAATAAGCAGAGAAATCTGGGGTGAATGTAGGAAGCATTTCAAGACGATTGTGTATTGTATGTCAGAACATTTTAATGTTAAATAATTTGTAGCAAATATTTTGAAATGAAAAAATTAATGTATCTTTTTTCAAAAAAGAGTATTTCAATCACATTTCCTTTCAGAATTTGTAATTAAGAAAGAATACGAGTTTGAAAAACACTGTATAGAAATTTAGATTGGCAGATATCCCAGATTTAGCTATGAATTTTTGACGGAGGTGTTAGGTGCGGCCTTTTACCTTGGTCTTATCGTTACAGTCCGTTCTTTCGGTAAACAAGTCTCAAATTTGTGCGCGATGACGCACAATGGTGTGTCTTATCCATTGCTCCTCGTCCCTGCGTCTGCGTAACTCCGTCGAATTGTTCACGGAGGCGGATTGTCATTTCACGCACAAAGCAGTAAATTGTCCTCTGCCGAAGGATTTACGATTCGCGTAAATCGCGATCTGTGCAAGGAGGCACGGAGAAGAGAAAATTTATTTCTATTCGGATTATTTTTACTCAATCGGAGAAGACAAATTTATGCGTCGTCGAGTACTCCGCGAAGCACATAAATCTGCGAAATTGCGCGAAAGACAGCGGCGTAACGCCAGCGAGCGCGCGAGCTGTTGACTCGAAATGATCGCCGGGGACGAACAATGGCCATCGGCGCATCGCGAAAGCGTTAAATCGCTGGAAGTAGGAAACGCGTTAGTAGCGCGGCAATCGAGGCCCGCGTCGACAAATATGCAATAGGGGACGACGCGCGAGTTCCGTGGAACTCGCCACGGGGCCCGACGTCCCGATTTGTCCCCCTCCGAACTTTCGAAAGGATTCAGCCAGAAGGCTCGTCGCGCCTTCTCGCGCTCCCCGCTTTTGGCACGCCGCGCGCGTGCAAGTAGGCGTTCTCGCGTATGTGCGCGCGCGCGCGCGAGAATCGCGCCGCGTAAAAATAAGCAAACTCTCGTTGCGCAATTACGGTCCCGATATCGCGGCCCCCGTGTTGCGTATGTGGCACGCACGTGGGTCGAAAGTACCTTGTCGCTCGCGCGAGGAGCCGCACGGCTATAGAAGGCAGTGGGGCCCGAGCCGCGACATGTGGGCGACGCGAGGAAAAATCGTGAGCGACGAGAATCGATGACACGACAGAATCGGCTGCGGTTCCCAAAACGATCCGGCCGAATACCTCATCAGCAGCCGTATATATTCCGCTGCGCCATACCGGGCGCGGGTGAAAGAAATGTGATGTAAACACTCTGTTTTTCTGTCTCGAGTTTCTGCTCCTTAGCGCGAAGTAAAGGTATCGCGGAGTCGCGTTGTCGGCTGATAAGGATTATCGTTGAGTGGCGAAAGCTTAGATACCGATCGCGGATGACAAAAATACCGATGAGCTTTGATTCGCGGCACGCTGCCGCTACTATGTCCGGGATAAGAACGCGGTCAAACGTTTCTCGATAAGGAACCGTCCGTCCGTTGCGCCGCGTTGCACGTCTTCACGAGCGTGAGTAACCGCGAGCTATGCCATGTGGCTGGAAATTCTCCGCCATAAGGGACTACACACTCGCGTTTGACAGCCATTGCAGTCGGGATTTTGCGGCGAATATTTGCATACCGCGAACAATACTGAGAAACCGCTAACGCCGTGAACATTCGCGCTTTCGGCGATGCGCCGAGGTAGATCATTTTCCCACGTGGTGATAAAATATGTATGAGGTATCTCATTATCGCGTAATTTTGTACCACGTGAGCCGTACTTATGAATCATTGTTAAATGTAAAGTTCTTGCTGAATGTTTTCTAAATTGATCGTTGCAGATAAAATCGATAGAGAAGAAGACACCGTTATAAAGAGAATCACATAAATTGCTACGTTACACCTTTATTGATAAGATTTAATAATAGCTTTGCGGCGGACGCTTTATCGATTAAATTCTTGAGATATTTAGTAAGCGACGAGATTGTTTTCAGTTGTACATTTATATAACCCGGGATTATACTAATCAGATTATGCTTCGTAATTATTATTTTTTTATTATTTTCTGTCACGATTGGTAGAAAAATTTAAATAATTACGTTCGACACCGAACTATCAAGTTTTCAAAATTTTTAAATCACGGGATTTAATATTAATTAAAATGATTCTTCTTAATTATATTAAGAAAGAAATATATTCGCATACATTTCCGCCATCCGGGTGAAGCTGTTTGTGCACGCATCTACGTATATGAATAAATATTCAATTAACTCGTCAATTACAGTTAAGTGAGAGAAAATCATGACACGGAGAGACCGTGCCCGCTTTCGTTCGGTGGTATGTACCGCGCGTATGTCAGTCAGGACTTAATACAGACAATGATTCATCCGTCACGGTGGAACCGCACCAAGTCAAGTCGACTCGAGTTGAGTCGAGTCGAGCCGCGAGGCAGATCGGGTCGGCGGCTCCGGGAATGGTTCGAATCACGGCCGTATACGGGTGGAGTTGTCCCGTCGACGTATAATTATCGTAAGCTGGCATCGTTCTGTCGTGCCGTTTCCTGCCCACCGTTTCTCATTCCTCGCCTCACTCTCGCTGCCCGCTTCTTTCGTCGATCGTGGATAAAACGGGATGATCTTTGCGTAAAGTTAGCAGTCCAGTTTTCTTAATTTCGATACTGAGAGAATCCTGATATTTGTCCAAAAGATTTCAGAATATTTCATTAGTTTCGAAAACAAAAAGTTTTGGCGATTAGATACAAGAGATTTCTGCGTGTTTTATGCTTATTTCTATCAATGCAGATTAACTTCAATCTTGATTCAACTTACTTTCTATCTTTCTCTAATTCTAAGAATTGGAAAAAGATACAAGTTAAACCGAGATTAAAGTTAATCTACATTGGTAGAAATAAACATTAGTGTTTTTGTTACATTAGATAAATTGGCCACAACTTTCTTACAATAGTCGGATTCGATTTGAATTGTTATTTTTCGCGAACACTTGAAATTATTAAAAATTCTCAAGAAATCAAGTTTCTAAAAGAAAAATTTTTACTCATAAAAACTTGGAAAATATCATTTCTATCTCAGAATTTAAAAAATCGCGAAATTTTTTTATGTTTATTTATTCGAATATTAACAACTCTCGAGAAATTATTCGGAATTCTAAAGAAATCTTCCGCGAAAGATTGTTCGCTTGTGTGAATAGATTTTTAAAAATAACATCTTAGAGCTACAAAGCGTTTTTTGCGAAATCACCAAATTTGGAAATGATTTCTCCTTAGCTGAAATTGACAATCAAGGGAGGCTGTCGCAATGAAAAAAAAGGCAAATGTCTGTATTCTCGTTAAAACGTTTCGTGATCTCATTGAACGTAGGCATTATTGAAGTATAATACCTATACGAGCATCAAGCGTGCTCCGTGTGAATGGCGTTTTAATGATCGCGGCCTTCCACGTTGGCTCGTGTATCACGTGCACCTTTGTAACTCGACATAACGTTCTATTGTTGATACGTGCGATCGGGTGCGGGCGGTCTCTCTCAGTGCAACGAATACGACTACAGGGTCAAGGTATCACAAACTTACGCGTTCGCCAATTATTTTGCTCGAGCTTCGTTTTTGCAACACGCAAGTTTAGTTGAAACATTTTTTCGCAGCAACACGTTCGTCAATAGTTATTTTCGTTAAATATTTAAGCTATTGACGCCCTCGATTTATTTGCAGGTCTGTGAAAGTGACACTTCGAAATTCGAACTTTTACAAATTGATATGGCATATTTGATTGTTTACAATTTATCCATAAAAAATTATTTTTTGTCCATCTTGTAAAAAATTAAAAATAATTGATTGAAAAATTTTTTTTGTAAAATTGACAAGAAACGATTCTTTATGGACAAATTGTAGATAATCAAATGCCATAATCAATTTTGTAAAACTTTGTATTTCGGGGTGTCAATTTCACAAACCTTTTATTTGTATTAAAGAAAAGATCGATTTTGGATTGAAAAATCTATAAAGAACATTTAGCGGCGTCGGGAGATCTTGCGGAATTTTGGGGAACTGAATTCATTGGCATCTCGAAACCTCGAAATGGCCAATTTTGCGACATAGAGGGTATCATAAAAATAACGACGATATTTACGCGTTGCGCGATTACCGGTTACCAGTATCGACCCACGGTCGGTCG